>JABJVR010047629.1:13221-27042 GCA_025773905.1 Chitala chitala
CCCCCCCCCCCCCCCCCCCCACCCCCCCCCCCCCCCCCCCCCCCCCCCCCCCCGCGCGCCCCCCCCCACGTATACAACTATAAAGTCATATATAATTTACAGTGCTCTACAGGGGACGTCTTCACCTCCCACCTGCTTCCTGCCATCTATGCCCCCAGTGACGTGTATTTCCACCACTGTCATGCTTTCTAAAGGCACGGCTGTGAGAACGGAGCTCCGTCAGTGTCTTTCTGAAAACGGCCACGAGTCACTTATAGCAGCACATACCGCCTCGCTCGCCTATGGCTGCTGTAAGTGCTGCTGCATGAACACCAAGCTCCAGTCTTTAGTGCCACGCCACCATGTGACATGCACCGAGCCGTCACTGACGGGCCCTGAGATGCGCTGATTGATTTTGGCTCTGCCGCAGGTCGCGGGCCAGCGTAGTGGCTTCCGTGAATCACCGCTGCCAGAGCCACAGAGATCTCAATGACACGTTCATCTGATTGACGTTTCTTCAACTGCTTGTTGCACTCGAACAGTCGGTCAGAATAATATCGTCAGCAAAGCACTACTTGCACACCCAAACATTTGCACAATCAAGCACTTTGATGTATTATCCACATTCATGAGTAAGACAACATCAGAGTGTCCACATTCAGGGAACTGTTTTATTCACAGAGCCCTTCTCTTGTTGCCGCCATCATTTGTAAAGTGAATCCAATCAGCTGTAGTGTTCTTCACTTCATTATGCACGCCCTCTGCTTCATTATGCATGCGTGCCCCTCAAACTGAAATCCAATCAGAGAGCAAGGAGCCGTGAAGGACCCAAAGCCATTAACATCGAGACCTACAGAGATTGTTATAGGGTTGCCGGTTTAATCGCAATCGAGTGGACGGTGCATTAAATAAATCTGATGAAAGACACAACATTAATTAAAGTATAAAGCTGGACAAAAAATGTATTTTTTTTTTTTTGTAATTTTAGATAAATCACTGGTAATATACGTACATACTTATCTCAGTGAAAAAGTTAGCCAATCAGAAACCAGTCAGTCCATGTGTGTGGTTCAAAACCTCATCACAGGTTTAGGACACAAGGGGATCATCATGGTAAGGAAATTATTTTTTTCATTTTAGAGATGTGTTCTTGAGCATGCTGGCTTTCTTATTTTTCAGGTTTCTTTCTTACGAATAATGAAACATCGTTTTTATTGCATTTCTTCTTTCCTTTTAAAAAGTTAAATGTAAATGTTTCGAACTTGTCCCTGACTTCCAGTTCATTGTTTTACAAGCCAGAACTGAGTTTTGAAGTGGTTCTCATTGGTTTGTTAAACAGTGATGCATCTTGAATATTCTGCCTTGGCCAGCAGAACTGGCTGCTGACGGTGTTCTGTGTTCCTGGCCGTTCTGAATCAGCAGGCAGTGAAATGGATTACAGAAAAACGAAGCGGTGGGTGGGGTTTCTCGCCTCCAAGGGTGCGTTCCATCTCACACCTAAGAGGAGCCCTGTCGATGCTGCTTGACACAGACGTAAAGGCTGTCCGTCTCATCTGTGGGTTCATGTCTTAAAAATGCTGCCGCAAGCTTCAAAAGTGGTGTGCTAACAAAACTGAAATGAAACGAGTACAGCATTTAGCTCCTGGGAAACATTTGTGAGTGAGAGCCGAGCTGTCGCTCAGACACCTGCTTCTGTGTCTACGCTAAATGTAATTTGCTGTATGCAAACAGAGCTGAAATTAGTCAGGAAAAGCAGGACCAGACTGGAAAAGGGGGCACGTGTGCATCTGTTTTTGCAAGAGCCTGTGCATGTGGACACTGGTGAGTGCCATACCGGTGTCCACACACCTCATGTGAGCATGTCTGTGAAATACAAAGAACGTCAGTTAACAGTGAATAGCGTAACATTCAAATGCTCATATTTTGGGACAAACAGTGAATCCAAAAATGCTCAAATGAGGATCCAGTACAATATGCCTAACTATTCTAGTATGACACCACGTCAAAACTTTTAACTGGTTCTAATTTGCAGTATCACACATTCAAGTGTTGTCATTTACACTCTGATTTTTTTTTTTTACACCAAACCTACTTCTCACACAATTACTCATGGCTTTTACGGATAGTGTTTAGGGCAGGGACACTCCCATTGGCTGGCGGTCACCTGACACACCACACAGGTATGGTTGTCCTGAAAAGACAACTCACGGGTATAAATGTATAACTACACCTTCTGAACTACTACATGTTCTAGTCTGCCTCAGTATAAGAGGTAGCTTGAAATTCAGGCCACACAAGAGACATGTTTTTCATTAATAGTCCCACTAATTTTAAATATAACACGCAGCTTCAATTAATCTATGTTTAATAAACACCAATTACAGTCCTGTGTTCTCCCCAAACACCATCCAGAAATATATCCTGGACAGGATCCCTGACGTTCCACTGTAGGGATCTCACATGTACTCAGACATGCAAAAGGCCAACACTGTTTCGGCGGTGAAGAATGCAGTTTGGAACCCATGCAACCTGCAGCAGCTGTTTGAGCCCGTAAAGTGGGAGCCATTGCGTGCTCTGCATCAGCAACATGCGCCATCAGCACTGTGTGCGTCTGTCTAGTCGCCGTACTCACAGCTGGAGCCCGTGTCCATGCATGTTTTCCCTGTGAACAGCATGTGTCCATGCACTACTCTCCACACAATACAGTGAACTTCTTGGGTCTTCACTTTTAATCAGTTTTAATGTCATAAAATGGCAGAGTGAACCTTCCTCCTGGGTAATTCTTTTCACACCCATTCAGTTCTAGTACTGGTACAAAAAGCAAGCCTCCAGGCCTCAGTATCTCTGCCCCAAAACAGAAAACTCAAGGGGATGGGGCAGGGTGGTTATTGATCCTCAGGTACTGTCGCTTTGCTGCTTTCCAGTTGTCACTGCAGACCGAAATAACAGGCATGGTTCTTGTGAAAAGGTCACGTTAAAATCGTGGTCAGCTGCTCCACTACAGTCACATCATCAGACCGACCTGTCAGGAAATGAGGGTGGCGTCTCTTGTCTCCTTACAGCAGATCACCCAACACAACAGCGCTCTTAGAGGACCACTTCTGCACTTTTCTTCATTAAGACAGATATGGCAATACAAAAGAATAAAAGGTCCTCCTTTTCTGCATTACTACATTTGGAATGTTTGCATTTTATCAAGGTCTCCTTTTCATCCTAGATGACGTTAAACGTCACGCAAAAAACGAGACACGAAATTTAGCGGGCCGAGCTCTTCAGCTTTGCCGGCAAACGCCTCAAGGGTACGAGACAGCATGGATGCAAAGGAGAGCATAATAAAGGTCGTGGTGTGATGTGTCATCCCGCTCTGTCGGTCCAGTCTTTCATAAAACATGCAGGCCTGGCGGTGCACCTGACATAAAGGCTAGCCAGCTCCAAGGGAGTTCATTTCTACATGGCTGGTGTTAAATGGCACTCCCTGTGAGCTGGTAAAGCTGCTAACGGTTTTACTGTACAGGCGAGGTACATAAATAAACATCCTAAAGGAGCAGTGCCTCTCCTACCCACAACTCCTTCACCCCTCACTGCCTCCAGTGCAGGATTTAAAGCCAAAGTTACAAAGTTATGGGGCGGGTCTACTGGGCCCAGTTATTGCCTGCCAGTATAAAGCACTCCCATTAATGCAGCAAAGCAGCCGTGTTAACAAAAGTCCTGCATCTGACGACGCACCTCTGACTGACAAAATTGTTTTTCACAAAGTTGCTTTTGGAATGTGCTCTAGCCACTGTGCTCTGTGAAGCAGTGCAGAAATATAGGCCCTTCCCGACGATAAGGTATCGCTTACAGTGCAGCGAGCAGACTGTTTTACTTTGAGGCCAAACACGCCAGTTAAGGCTGCCAGTGTTATGCTGGAAGTCCTGTGTGATTTCTCCACTTAATACAGTGTTACGACACTGCATTGTTATGCCGCATTCCTGCTGTATCAGAAAATGAACTAATTATGGAGCAAGTCTTATAATCCGGTATATTCGTTTACTCATTAGTTCCAGGGTTACGGCCAGTCTGAAGCTGGTCTTGGAAAACCCAGGATGCAAAGACGGAAACTAACTGGACAGGATAACAGACTATCTAAACAAGTTATTACACTGAACTTGGGCCGTTTCCACATTTCACACCTGACCAGTTAACATGAAGTGCCATATTTGTCTGAGCTCTCTGAAACCAAAAAAAGTCTTAAAGTTGCTCCTGTACAACATATATCCAGGCACACATTCAGACACACACACACACGCACACACACACACAAAGTCTTCAGCATTACTGCCTTTCCATGCATGTGACAGCCCTGCCTGTTCTGCACCTCTTTATTTCACTCCCTGTACATTCATTAGTAAGACAAAGACATGGACACACACAGACTGCTATTGGGTACAGGTGAGAATGAAATGCAACACTTGTTTTGCTAACTTCACAGAACATCTGATAAGCTCAGACTTTTGTGAGCTACAGGCATGACTGTAGCTCTCCGTATTTTAAATAAGAAATATCAGAATTACTCCAGTCCCGGCAAAAGCACCGCCTCCTCTCGTGCACTCAGCTGATGTAATGTCGGCAGTTCGCACGGACAATTATCAGCAGGTTTCTTTGTGGACAAAACGGAAATACCCTTCATGGCTACTTCCTGTCTTTCTTTTATTTTGTATTGGGGAGGGTTACCAGACTTGGAGGAGGGGGGCAGCAGCAATGCACTAGCTAGTATTTAAAATACTTGTGGCAATGGTGCAGAAGGGAGGATGTGGGGGCCACACTGGGAGCCCAGTTACAAAGAGGAAACTGGACAGAATTATTAACTTTAAAAGAAGACCCTTCATCCAAGGACACCTAGCATGCCGTCACACATGTCCATCTCAAGATAAGTGTCTTTGCGCAGGTATTAACAGCAAGTTCTGTCTATTTATTTTTTGTCCATGGTCCAGTAGCTTAAACACAACAGTACTGAATCTTCTGCCCCCCCACCCCCACTCTCTAATAGAAGAGTATTGCTGAACACCTGAAAAGGCAGTAGAATGAACACATGGGACTCTCGTGTGCCTGATAGGGCAATCCATCTCCTTTAACCAACTTAATGAAAAACAAATTCCCCTGCAAAAATGCACAGTAAACAGTGTGTGTTTGTGTGTGTATGTGTATATATAGGGGAAGAGAGAGGTTTGTCTCTATGTAACCCTTACCAGCATATCAATATATACCTTCTCTTGCTAACATATATTACCGCAGCACAACGGCGTCCCATTACTGAATCAATCTTATAGACTCTGCAGTACATGAACTTTCAGAACAAGAATGCAAAAAAGGTGTACAATTTGGAATGTACAAACATTATCTTAACTTGAATAACATAAATATGCAAGGTCTGCTGTATTCCATCATTTTGGCAAATGAATAAAAACGCAGGATGCATTAACACTGATAAAATTAATCAAATTTTACTCACGCAGGAGTCAATAAAAAGCACTTGAGCAGGCTATAACATAGCCAATAATTAGCAGGCACGCACGCACGCACACACACACACACACACACACACACACACACACACATTAGAACACACAATTTCTGAGTCACACACCAGAGGGAAGCCCCCACCGGCGTGTCATCTGATCACTGAGCTTTGACAGCTGGAAGAAGGTCTTGATTAGATACTGGGGTCTTTGTCCCTTTTGGCGAGTATCGCACTACAGTGGCAGGTTTGTATTTTGACAGACCATCCTGCTCGGTTACATTACACTTTCTGTCTGTGCAGAAGATGCCCTTATCCAAAGGCACGCAATGTGCTTAACATTTTACATTGTACCAATACCATTTCTTTATGCTGGGGTAGGGTGCTGAAAGGCAAACATTACTGCAACTGCTGCTGATGGCGCAGACGCAGCTTTGTGACTACTTACAAAATCTGTACCACAGATATTGATGTTTTTTGCCATCTTCTGTAATGAGCAAACACCTCAAACTGACAGTGCTGTTTGAAAAGCGTTACAAACTACAAAGATTTGTCCCTAAAGCTACCAAAGATGTCATAACCCGTGTTTACTGACAGACTCAAAAATGATTATATTCCTTTACTAATATCCTGTTTGTAATGTTACACGTTTTTGCGCCCATTATTTTGGCTCCGGGTCTCTTGGTTCCTACTTTTGGCTGAGTACCATGTGCTACGGCAAAATGACGGGCTGAAATTGAGCAGCGGTCCTGTAATTACAAATCTAAATAGTGAGGGACTCAATACACAGGAAGCTCCATTAATCACTCGTCCTTAGGGGTCTGCCGTAATGGGACTGAATTGACGGCTGTCATTTTTTCAGATCAGGTGACGAATGAGTCAGATGGAGTCATTTTTTTTTTTAAGTCCGAGACAGTCACGGGTCTTCATTGGAGAGAGAATTATTCAGAAGAAATAAAACATTGCCACAAACCCCATTCCATCCCGCCACCTTCCAACGTTTCTGTTCCCCAGCGATGTCGCTGTTGCCTTGCATCCACATCCGGGGGCTACAAGGACTTGCAAAAGATACGAGCAGACTTTTTAATTAGAATTCTCAAACGTCTCCTTGGGAAATCTGCTCAACAAAGTCATTTGTTTATCCCGTTTAATATTTAACATATTAAACCGGCAATGACTTGAGGGAGAGCCAGTTTTAAAATGAAATCCAGCTTCAAATGATCTCCACAATGTTCCTGCCATGATCTAAGGCCGTAAGTCTTTCAAAGAAAAATCCATTTATGTCACCAACCTTCAAATGCCCTCTTCCAATATAGCCCAACTTATTCGAATAAAACTACACTCTTATCAAGCTTAAATTAATTCTTTTGTTTCACGTATTGTCGTATGTGGCCACCTGTACGTGTCCAGTTGAATCTATTGCGGTGGCTTTTTACGAAGGGTGCATGTTTGGTCTTTTTCGTTTTCACGCTCCGTTTTGAACTCCGACCACAAACCAGCACCAGTCTCACTTTAACACCTGTTTGTTCTGACATTTTGAAACAACTTCTCAAAAGCATAGTGCTTCCGACTGTACGCGACGCCGCCGCTTTTCCTTCTGTGAGTCATAATCTCTCGAACCCTGATATTTCCCCCCCGGTGTTGGCTTCCTTTAATCTGCTGCTGTCTGAAACAAGGGCATCTCTTGTGGCAGTCTGTCAGTCTGCTTAAAGCACTGGCCCTGTACGCATCGTAAGCTGCCTCCATCGCTTGGCCTTCATTATTTATTTATTTATTTGCTGGTTAATCTTTAAAGCCGTCAAGCTAAACAGCAAGCCCAAGTCAGCGGCAGCACACTAGACACGCAACCACTGCGGTCAGCGGATCTGCCCGCTCTTAAGCAATGAAGGCAGAGCGCATCGGCTTATTTCTGCCACGGTCTTAAAACAGCCTTAGGATCCCTACAACAGGGCGAATAAGGACCCCCACCCACACACCAAACTTCAAGCTCACAAAGCAGGGAAGGTTTCTTGTGCTGAATTCCAAGATAAAAAATCATATCCATGGTCAAGAAATGAACTCATAGCAGTGATGACAGAGAAACAGTTAACGGTCTCCTGAAAGGAAAGCAGTGACATCAACTATACTGAGACCCAGCTGTGGGACTCCTTAGTTACTCCCTGACAGTTACAGAGCAGGACCCAGATGCTGCATACTCAACCCCTTCTTAATTTCGTCATCGGGGTGCCGCCCTTACCCCACATCCTTTTGATTTTGGGGCTGGGCCTGTACTGCCTCCAAGTGGCCAGAATAGACCTGCCTCCACAGTCCGGCCTCGTTCACATTTTACATGAACCACAGACGACACACAAAGCAGTGCCACCATCCAGCTCCCAACGAGCGATGATTCGTTTGGGTGCCGTCTCATTTCGGCTGCGCAGAGAGGAGAAATGCAGCACAGAGCAATACAAAACTACAGCATCTGCCTCCGAATACAAACTTTACAAGCTTTAACGCAAGATATCATTGGATAGAAAAAAAAAAAACAGTAACACAAACTAAATCCAGTTCTTCCTCTGTGATTGTCAATAAGAAGACTTTTGTGTTGTTAAATTGTGGTATTGTCTTGTTAAATTATCAAGGCTACGAAGTTTCTCATCATGTACTGTGGAGAATCAGACAGAAGGAGTCCTGCTCTCTGCCAATTGCCACTGATGTAAAGTGCTTACAGCCTCCCTTCTGTCATGCGATTATTTGCAAATAAATGTGACTAGAACATTTATCTTGGTCTCAGCTGAAGAGTTATGACCCAGTACGGTGCCCCCCACCCTGTGCTCCACAGTTTTAAAGTTGTAATCAAACAACCCACACTTGGGTAAAGTGCACATTTCAAACTTTCCTTTAAGAGTACTTGCGTACATTTTGGTTTGACTATGAAGAAATTACAGAAATTAGGAAAAAACATCTGAAAAAATGTCTCTGTTGTGACTTTCAGTTAGAGTATGTTTTTTTTTTTTTTTACAAAGTACATTTTACTCACTTCACAGTATGCAGCATGCAACCCCCCCCCCCCCAAAAAAAAAAAAACTCAAATAAAAACAAAAAAAAAAATTCTTAAAAAAATCCAATAACAGCCATGTAGAGAGGCGGATTCTGGGAGTTTTCACTTCTTGCTGATACTACACTGTAGTGCCATACTTGCAAACTTCACAGGACAAAATTGAAATTCACAATTCACTGCCATCCCAACTGGTATTCACCTGTCAAAACTGCCAATGGTCAACTAACAAATGCTCCACTGTAAATGAATTCAATATTTATATAAATAAAGAATATGAAATCAAACAGGTTTATGAATATCAGAAAACTACTTGTGGCCCAAACAGGCACGAGAGATTATGAATTCAATTAAAAAATGTGTGATGAGATTTACTTTTAAAATGTAAGGTAATAATTTCCACAAATAAATTCCTAGCAAATTAAACATTACAAACTAAGTATATGCAGGGAAAGTAAATGTAGCGAAATACTGTTCTCAATTGGAAACTAAAAAGACCTATTTTTAGAGGACTGAAAATTTGTTTTTTCAGTGTAGTTACTAGTCAAAGCTAATGAAAATGTGTACTGTGTCCATTGCTGGCGGTAGCTGATAACGCATCGTCACAGGGACAAGGTGATAGATTACCACTTGTAATGATGTTTGTCCCCAAAAGGGCAAGGGAAAGTTGGTCCAAACACACAGGTTTAATTATAAATGATGTCCATAACAAAGATCATCCGTAGGCACAGTGCATGGGTGAACAATCCAGGGACGAATGACCAAAGGGTAGAGCAAACGGTACGCAAAGCATTAGCACTAAACACACCACTAAACATGTGAACTAGAAGCAACCAGGCACAAAAGTAATTTAACCGCTAGATCAGGGCAACCAAACAGGATAATGAGGGTAGACAGGAACTAGGAATCCTGAACACATTAACATTAGCCAGAGCATTGTCAAAGACAAGACACATAGATACAATTCACAACCAGAATCTCAGCAAAATATCTTGCAACAAACACAGGGACAGAGAAACCTTAAACAGAAGTTCTAAACCGAACCAAGTGCAATCACTCAAGGAATTGAAGGAGACACCAAGAACTGAAACGAGTACAGATAACAGCAAAACTAGACAAGATAGAAATAACAGAAACCAGACATGAAACCTAGAAATCACGAAACGGCTACACAAGGTAGAGCCAACATCACAAGTAGACAAGGCATGACAGCACTCATGACCCCACTGTTCATATTGCAAAAGATTTTTTTTTTTTTTTAAATGTTATTATTTCCGAACCGCCATGAACAGTAGACTGTACTTCCTGGTGGTCATTTGAGCATATTGAGAAAAATAGCATAGGAGAATTCTGTGCCAAGGGAACATTATGCAGCACATTTGTCTGCAGATCGATAACTAAATACCTGAAATTAAAGCACTGCCCAACTCAAGAAAGATAAAGAAAGTAAAGAGTCATGCTAGACGTGAGCAAGGTCAATATACATTCCCCTTCAGAGACTGTGCTTTTAAATATTCCACATATTGGGGTGTGTCTGTGAGGCTGAACCCCAATTTCAATCTTTGCCAAAAATCCAGTTTAGCAGCTCCGACAGTCGTACATTAGTTCTATTCCGTAACTGTGAATATTCCCTCTGCAGCGACTGACGGGAGTTTTACAGATGAACTTGGAGCTGGCACTACAAACAAATCTCCTTCAAGGCCTGGGCAATGATCTCTGTCCATCAATATCAGGCATCTGTGAGGATCTTCTCTCTCCAGGAGGTGACATTGGACAGAGAGTCCTGATCACTCAAAGTGACGGCACCATCCCAAACTGGCTCACTGTCATCCATTCACCTGGAAAGCCAGGTGCAGCCCCTGAGCTAAAACAAACATCATGTTGTAGGAACTATATTTCAGAAGCTGTCATGTTGGCAAACTGTACGACTATGCCAAGTAATGAGTCCACGCTCCACTCTGCATGCCCATGGACCCACCCACAGTTTTTAATATAATGTGTACACAATTCTGCACTTCGTTTGAATTTACCGGCAACTGGCAGCAATACTGAGACTGTGGGGTTGTCAGTAACGAGAAAAGGCCTAATCTTCAAAAAAGGTAACTGGTTTGTGCACGCCCTGCTCATCATTGGCAAAGCCGGGGAAGCTTAATGCAAGATATTTATGACACTCAGCAACTCTGTTTCCAGCGAATGAAAGCCCTCTTTGTAACGCACCGTGGAGGTCTCAAAGCAGCTTGGCAGCATTAGCTGAACATACACAGGTAAAGCTCCAGGTGAACTCCTTCAGGTAAACTCCTCCAGGTGTTCTGCAATTGTTGGAAGTCAAACAATGGCAGGCCGAGCCCTGATCAGCTGTTAATAAACAAGACGAGTTACATGATCTTCTGATATGCTCTAGTGGCCAACAAGAACCAGCCAATACGAAGTGTGGTCTGTGGCAGGATTCTTTTTTTTTTGTTCTCAAATTGGTCGTGGGGTCAGCAGGAGGCAGACAGGAGTGCATTGCCTGACCTTTGTAAGGCACTTTTCCCACTGCTTACGCAGAGTCCAGACACAGCTTTAAGAGGTCAGCAGAACGTTCAATGCTGGGCTCCTAAAGTACAGGTGAAGTCTGCAAGCCGTCTGTGCTGCTTGTGGATACACAGACTTAATCTGTTGAGCCAATATAAGACTCACTACACCGTCGCAACTGATGTTCTGCTGGGTAGACATAACCTTCAGAATAGAACCTGACTGTAACAGCAGCATCGCAGGAAGTGTATATAAAAAAAAGTGTTGCAATATTCATGGCAAGTGGAAGGAAAAGGCTGGGTTTTGTGCTGAGTTCCTCTGGCTACAGATCTTGCCCTTCACCTTGGCCAGGCACAACAGAGAGCACAGGTAGGATGTCTGTCCCTAGAACACCACAGGCCCTGCTATTGCCAAAAGTTACAGACTCCCTCAGACTCTCACAAATGACAGAGAAAAAGAGAGAGAGAGCGAGAGAGAGAGAGAGAGAAATTAGGTAGGCAGGGCGTCCCAGATATCTGACTGCATGCCCAACGCTGTAACCGATACAATGGTGTTTTCATCTCTCCCTGCCAAAAATGGGTGGGAGTGTGGTGGGGATTCTCCAAGTGTCCAAACAGATGTCTGGGGCCATGGAAGCTTTGCTAAAAGCTGATGATGCAGTAGCTGGCTTGAGAATTGACCCTTGACCTCTGATGCTAGCGGTTAAATAAAGCACTGTGGAGATTCCACTCCTCCACTCCTTACATATTCATTCATATGGCAACATCTCTTCATTTTCTTTTGAAATTGCAACATAAAACTTGGACATTTTTTTATGTAGCCTATGTCCATTTACTGTACATTTTAATTTATTTTCTCTGGATATAGAATACAACACTAAACCCTTAGTGAATAGTACATTTGTGGAAACAATGTTTTCTATTTAAGGTTTTATTAATCTGTATTAACGGGAGAGTGACGTGTAATGATCACCGAGGTCCCTCACACGGGTAATAAAGTACATTTGTACTATATATATGTAGTGCATAATAGGTTTCCTTTAGAAAACGTTGTAGCACGAGGTCTTGCACTCGTTCTGATTACTCGATGATGCTGCTTTGCACAAAAACTACAAGAGTTGTGATCAGTAAACGTATATATATATATTTTTTAATTAAGTTAATTGTTCTTCTAGTACTTGGTTGGTAATTGCCCTGTCAAACGCGTAGAACAGAGAATTCCTGCAACGGAGAAGTAGTTGCCACAGATAACAGTGAACATAAACTGCGTGTTCTCGTTTAACCCCCCCTCCGTTTTCCGTAATCCATTAAATGCAAACTTTTACAGTAAATACTCTTGATGGTGTACATAATAGTCTTTATTAACAAGGCACGTCAGCTAGAGTGGTACATTCTAATCGCTGCAACTATGGTTTTAAAAGGCTGATAACGCTGATAAAAACAGACGCATTATGTCAATTCTGTATCACAAAGCAATGTCATCTATAACAAAGAAAATTACTGGTAGCGTTGAAGCTCAGGTAGTCTCAGAACTGAAAGCCCGAAGTGGTGTCACAGTATTATATATCAATCGTTTGAAATCTAGTCTATAAAGCATCCTGTACTCCCTTAGAATGCAATGCTATACTTTGTTTATCGCCAGCAGTAAAACATGTACACCACACAGATTCAAAAGAAAATAAAACTACATTGTATGATCATATAAAATAAGTATTTAAAACTACGTTTGCTACTTAATTAAGCATCGTGTGCTTAAATGCATAGACCAGTACATCTCTCTTGCACGCGGCTTATTTCCAGTTCCCCAAAGTAGGCAACGTTGTAGCGATGTTGAAATAACAGGCGCACTTCACAAACACCCAGTCAGTGTGGACGAGTCACTGGGCACACACGTGGGTAAAATGTGTGAATTTACAAACTTACCGTCGCGCCGCACGTTTGAAGCTCGCAGCTGTTTGAGATGTACAGCCTGGGCTCTAGAGCCTGGCTGACAAGTGCTGAGAAGAGTTATTACAAAAAGCACCAACAACTGCATCGAGATCGCTCTGAGTTTCACCTCGTCAGCTGCTGGTTTAATCTGTATATTCCTCACGGAGTTCCCGATTTTGAAAGGGGGGGGGAAAACTAACAGAATGATCCACAAATCCTATGAGCACGATGCGATCAGAGTAACTCAGGCTGTCTAAAACTTTTCTGAACTTTTTTTTCTGCACATAATTGCTTCTTTGTCACGCAGTTACAGAAAAAAATGCTGACTACTTTAAAATGCTGCGGCAGAGACGCACCGCGGCAGTAGATGAAGCAGGTTGATAGTCCTTAGTGTGACGAGTCTGGGGCAACTTTACAATCTTACATTCATTTGGAAAAAGAAAAAAAAAAGATCAGACAAGACGGTAACAATTTAGCTTGAAAATAATTAGACAAACGAAGAGCCTATTATGCAACATCCAGATACTGCAGTTTAAAAGTTCCGTATCGTTTTTTTTTTTTTTTTTTTTTTTAGCAAATATCTTCCTCCTCCCCTTATCCCGAATAGGAAATGTGGCAGTAGAAAAATAAGACCACGGAAGAAACTTCACTAGGGGCAAAGTAAACAGAAGGAAAGGGGTACTGTAGCTGGGTATGACGCAGTCTGATAAAGTCACCAGTAGCACATTTACGAAAAAAAGAAAAAAATTCGTAGGCTATTCAATACTTCTAGTGTTTACAATAACAGTTAAGCAACACACACACACACACACACACACACACACACACACACACACACACACACACACACACACACACACACACAC
>JABJVR010047630.1:0-19200 GCA_025773905.1 Chitala chitala
ACACACACACACACACACACACACACACACACACACACACACACACACACACACACACACACACACACACGGAACATTCACTACATATGATAAAACCTCCCGTACACAAAGTGTGTTTATTGCGATGTTGAGATGTCTTTGTTGTGACAGATGGAGCTGTGTTCCAGTGTACAGACACCAGCATGGCACAATTATAGTCACTGTCCAAATTACTCTGGAAATGGAAAAACTATATCAGTCATATCAAATATACTGGAAATAAAGTAGTAATTGTCAGATGAATATCGTTGGGAGATGCATTTGAAAAGCCTATAGGCAGTTTAACCCAATTACTACTGGTTAGTTAGAAGGCCCATGGTTTGCACACTCCTGTCCTACACGAATCACAGCTTAATATAACCAGCATAAACAGATGCAGTCAGGCCAAAAGTTTCTCCCCCACTCTACAAACAGGTGACTAGGGGGCCAAAGGGCACTCCTTATTTTACATCCTGTTTTGCACTTGAGGTTGTTTTGAACTGCAGCCCTTGAACTGGCCATTTAGTTATTAACTAAATTTATTTGTTTAAATAATAATAATTAGTCTTTTAGCAGACGCTTTTATCCAAAGCGACTTACAAAATTTCATATGCGTGTTACAGTGAGCTGGCGCTGGGTGTCTTGCTCAAGGACACACCTGGTGGCTGGGATGGGATTTGAATCAGGAGACGTCTGCATCCCAGCCTGATGTTCTACCCATTGACCCACCAGGCTCTCTGCCTATTCCCCACATCAGTGTAGCCCTCTGTGCTAATTTGTTATCTTAAATAATGTGTATCAGTTGACTCTTTAAGATGTGTAAACACAACGTGACTCAGCTTCATTCATCTGCACTAGTTACATTAATCAGTGCCAGCCTCTAGTTACTGTTTGTCTGTGTTGCTAGTCCACACCCATTTCCCTGTGTTGCTAGTCCACACCCATTTCCCTGTGTTGCTAGTCCACACCCATTTGCCTGTGTTGCTAGTCCACACCCATTTCCCTGTGTTGCTAGTCTACACTCATTGCACTAATCTGTGTAATAATCAAAATCCATTGTTTTACTTGTTCGTGTTCATATTAGATCTTGTACATCCAGGCTTCCACATGACTCTAACTCTGAAATAAAGTCAGCCTGACTCATTGCACTTTAGGGACTTTGCTTTTCAAATGAATGAATTTTTAGCGTTGCTGCAGAGCAAATACAGTTACTCAAAAATCGGGTTCTGGGACTCTGATTGGTCTGCATATTTCTGGATTAGTAACGAGTGTGTGTCACATACGGCTTCTCTAAGAGTGTGTTCGGGACAGAGCTGTTGGTTGTCAGATGTTATGTAGTGTGTGGCTTATATAGGTACGTGTGTGTGGCCATCGGTGGAACCCAGGTCCCCTGTCACAGTTTGTGGACACAACCCAGGTCCCCTGTCACAGTTTGTGGACACAACCCAGGTCCCCTGTCACAGTTTGTTTAAAATTAAATTTTACAGGTCAGATTGAAATTATTTCAATTAACCATTCAATGTGACACAGCTGTACCTGAGTGGATGTAGGTAGAACATGAAACATACATAATGGTGGTGTTAAAACTCATAATAGCCTTATTGAAGGATTTTTATGGATATATACTAAGTGTGGATTTTAACCTGTTTTCACAGAGGACAGGACTGAACTGTGCCCTCAGAAAGTTCTCAGGAAACAGATATACAAAAGCATCACTCACTTCTTCATAAAATGACTGACTACACGGGATTATATTTATGGATGAAGTTATAATCCTTGTTTAGAGTTATTTATTATTAATTTATTTTCTTAAACCTCCAAGGCATTTAAGAATACAGCACTTGGCATACTTTTTTTATATGCTTGCAAGTTATGAGAAAAGATAATCTTTGGAAATACTTTTTTGTGTATAAAATGTGTACTTGTTCCTTTAGCTGTTTATCATCATGCTGTAATAAAGATTTGGTTTTACTTTGGATAAGTGTATCCTCTTTACCACAATAGTGTAGCTGTTTTCTAACCATTGCTGAAGGTTTTGTGTTGTCACATCCCCTGGTGAGCATAATTTTTTTCCCAAGGGTACAGCAGGAAGCACAGATTGTCTTTGGAAACATCTATCAGCAAGGAAAATCATCTGGAATATTGGTATCTGATGTACAGTTATATATTGTGGATAACATTTTTCTAAAGTTAGAAGTTTAGAAAAGGGATCCTATGTACAGAAGGTTTGCTTCCTTCATTACAGATTAAAAATAAAATCTCAGGAAGCCAGGAGACATAAAACACTTTCTGCTGTTTGATTTCAGTTGTGAGTGCATCTCTGCACAAGGGGGTGGGGATTCTTCTCAGGTCCTTACTTTTGGATTCTTCCTTCGATGCAGAGAAGTGGCCACAAGCAGGTGATCCTTGACCTCACTGCTGGGATCACCGTGGGCCTTCAGTACAAATTGGAGTTTTTTTTATCATGATGGAGGGCTAATGTATGGGGACCCCCCCTTCCCCCCCAGCTGTCCTTCATTTGCTGCCTTACCTGTGCAGTTATGACCGCGTGTCAATGACTTTGCAGCAGCAATCATGGCGGGGTGTGCACTCATAACAGCACTTCAAATGAGGCTGGTTCCTCGTTTGGCGAGGGCGGCGTATCAGAGTGGGCGTAGATGACGAGAAGTGCCCTCAGAGCAGACCCCGAACCCGTCTGGTGTTCCTCGTGTTTATTATCGCTGAATGAGATTCTGAAGTGGGGACTGCCAGGGAGATGCCGCCTTGGTCCCCTGGCATTCTGTGCTCTTCTAGACGAGCTCTGAGATTTCTTCAAGTTCTCTTGCAGAACAATATTCAAAGTTATTATAATGTGCTTGAAATTTGAAACTTGATGGGCTTTAAGTGAGATGGTGTCTTTGTCATGATTTGGACAATTAGATGTGTCTGACAGGTGTGTGTGCATGCGCGCGTGTGTCCAGGCGTACCAGCTCTCCAGAGGAAGAGTATGGCCTATGATCACCATCCTCTGCCTCATTGCTGCCATCCTCTCAGCCTTCCTTGACAACGTCACAACAATGATGCTTTTCACACCTGTCACCATCAGGTAAGGGACACCTGCCCTGCTCTGTCAAAGCCGTTAGCCCCCCCTTGATATCACTTGATTCTTTTTTGTGTCACCATCAGGTGTTTGTCGTCCGTCCCTGTGACTTTACTCCATTGTCATTAGGTGGAAGCTTACGTGGCTCCTAGAAAACTCCATCTTCTTATCCATCTCTGACCGTTCACTGTAGATCATTGTCACGTCTTTAAACAGATTCACTCTGGTCGTGATCTTTTCAGGGCCAGATCTTAGACATGTTTATCTGTTTATCTGAGCTGTCCAGAGGGGCCTGGTCATCTCAGTGATTTGTCATGTTCACAGAGTGTCTGTCATGGACTCAGCCACATTACTGCTCTTATCTTGATTTCCTGAAACAATCCTCCGTGCCAAGTATTTTCAAAGTGGAGCTTTTTCTGCCAGAAAAATAAGAATAAAACATGTTATAACTTCTTCAAATCCAGCTTCATCTGCTCTGTGAATTTAATTTGAGGCAGTGTGTAGACAATCTGGCTCACCCGAAGGTCTTTTAGGTGTTCTCCATAATGTGAGAAAGCTCCTGAGAGGCATGTCTGAGGTCCATGGTGAGCACAAGCTGTGTCTCATCTTAACGTCCACCTCCACTCTGCCATCAGACCCCTCACCTCTTGATTTTTATGTCTTTTCTCCCCCCTGAAAGGCTTTAAGTCTGCTGTTCATTGGCATTCAAACGCACAACAGCACAAGTTTCCCCTGTCTGTTGTGTGTCGTTTTCCCATATTTTTCTCTGTTGTGGACAGAAACCTCAGCATCGTCCCATTATTCAGTTCATTTATGTTTTCATATAGTGCCTTTTACAAGTGTTGCCGCAAAGCACTTAACTGGAATAAGTGCAATGCGTTGTGGGAAACGGTTCTGTTGATGCAGGGCATTATGTTAGACAGCTTGTAATACCCTGTGTATTGTGGAGGATGTGTGTGTGTGTGTGTGTGTGTGTGTGTGTGTGTGTGTGTGTGTGTGTGTGTGTGTTAATGGTTTGGGGGTGGATCCAAATTGCATGGTAAATAGCCAATCGCAGCGGATAGTTGTGTTCAGTTTGTGAATAGCCCTGGTGTAATTCTCCATCTATGAGAGCGAGATTAACCTGCCGCGCTCCACACTTCCTATCAGAGCCACAGTTTATCATGCTGCAGTGTTACTTATTGTGACAGAAGGCAGCATGGCTTTTGATGCTTACGGTAGGAAGAGGGCCACATGTAAACACTCACGGTCCAGAGAGACAGCCCATTTGAGGAAAGACCACCAGTTATGGACCAATAGCTCATTTGGCTTAGTTTCCAGCCAGAGGTCTCTAGCTCAGGGGCATGGAGGACACCTTTTTAATATTGTGGCTTTACCAGTTTTGCAATGTTCCCTTACAGCACACGGAACCTTCCAAAACAGCTTGGACAGTTTAAGGCCTGGAAATGAAGTCATTTATTTATTTTTTTATGTTTTTACTGTTATTAACAGAGGGTTTAATTTGTTCTTTTCCTTGTCTGTTTTCACCCTGCAGGTTGTGCGAGGTGCTTAATCTGGACCCGAGGCACGTTCTGATCGCTGAAGTAATCTTCACCAACATCGGCGGGGCGGCCACAGCTGTCGGGGATCCGCCAAATGTCATCATCGTCTCAAACCAGGACTTGCGCAAGACGGTATGTTGTTTAACCCTTTGTGCCGAGTGTGGATCTACACACTGTCTTCCAGGCACATGCTGAGATTCCGTGCTCATGCCAGTCTTTAATGACTGGCACGTAGGAAGTGGCCAGCGCATACCCATGAGATTTCATGTTCACTTGATCATGAGATTTCATGTTCACTTGATCGTTGATGACATCATGTAAAATGCAGAATTGGCACTAGCGCTTCGTCAGTCTTGAAAATGAATCACTTTTTTCTGGGTTTGATGTATTCGGAGGACATGGTTATATTTAGTTATCCCGTGTGGGTATTGTGAGGGGGGGGGGCAGCCAAGTCTTGGTGTGATTGTCACAAGTCACTGCTGATCTCTAGTTTTCATATTTGCTGACAGCTGACACTCTGGACACGTGCAGCCAAAACTGAAGAGAGAAAATGGATTTATGCTGGTGTGAGTGGTGATGAGTCGGTGTGAGTGGTGATGAGTCGGTGTGAGCGGTGATGAGCCGGTGTGAGCGGTGATGAGCCGGTGTGAGTGGTGATGAGCGTGGCTCTGTGACACCGGACTTCTCCAATTCAGTGATGTCAAGTGCTTTCTTAATTTCTGTTAGGAAGCTGCTCCTCAGTCAGTGGTTGACCTTATTACTTATGAGGAAGTGGAACTGGGAGGTCATGAGGCCACTTAAAATGGCCAGGGCCAGACACAAGAACATGTCTTTAGAATTTCTTCCCTAAACCAGGTGGAGGACAGGTTGATTTGTGCTGGGTAAATCTGATCTAAACATCATGTGGATCCTGTAAAGCCGCAACACACAACACAGACATAAAAAAGACCCTGTGACAAACGGCTCTCAGTCTGAGGATTCTGTTTTGTCAACACAGTGAAAAGGTTTCCGGTTGTTAGACTGAGAGCAGGGCAGTACCGTTTTAGTCAAACCGCTCTCAGAAACAATTCCAGTGCAGATATTGTCTATATATTTTTTTCTTGAGGTGATAGTCTGAACAGAAAATAGACTGAAAATGTTTTGGAACCTTCATTGTCTGTTACAAACATCCACTGTTCAGAAGAGCCCTTTTCAGACCGCTTGGTGTATTTCTTGTTTTTTTTTCTTTTAAACCACTGTGGCTGAAGGCCTTATCACGGACTGGTAAACAAAGGGTGTTCTACTGAGACTGAAAGTTCTGTTTCCGTGATGCCAGGTCACCACGTGGGAGCAGCATGTCCAGGAGGTGCAGACTCTGGCTTTCTCTGACCAGCTGTCCCCGGGCAGTGTCGTCGCCGCTAACTCTGCCAACTGCTGCAGCTAGGTGGCGCTAACACGTCTCGTGTCCTGCGTGTGTTAATGCTGCTTGTTGACATGACAGGGTTGAGTTTCTCTCTTGTCATGGTCAGTCACAGCTGCTCCTCAGTCAACCGTCATGGAGTTCATTGGTTCGAAATTTAATGTTTTAAAACATCCCATTTTGCAACAAGATGTTTGAATCCCTCACAAACTGTAACAGTGTCCACACTTGCTGTATGAGGGGAAAACAAGTGTTAGTGTTGTTTTTACTTGTACAGTTGGGGGGGGGGGGGTACATTTCTGCTGTCCTCTTGGGCCCCTCCCCAAGGGATATGGAGGATAGTAACATGACAGCCAAGCCTCCCTTAGCACAAACAGAAACTCCTGTTTATTCATTTGCAGCTACACAGAGGTGGGGCCGTTCTCCCATGTACCACCAGGGGGAGTATGTGCTCAGAGCCGTAGGTGGTTTAACTCAGGATGGGTGGATGCTACAAGACTACAGGTGACTCTTCAGGTCAGGTAGTGAATATGACCTCAGCATAGTGCTTTCAGTCACTCTTTATTGTATTTTCTCAGATGCCTTGGACACGTTTAATGGTCCGTCCCCTCCATATATGACCCAGCTCTGTATGTACATTGTTCTGGTACAGACTGTGCTCTGGAAATATCTGCTCCTCTCTGATAATTCAATAAAGGTTTTCTTTCTGTCTGCAAACACCGCAAGGTGAGGCAGCTGTCTCGATATGAGCAAGTGCGTTTCTTTGGAAATGCTAATGCTAAACGGGGGTTAGGGCACATTTCTGCCTTGTGCTGTGCAGGATAAATATGTTTCTGCTCTGATAATGATGAACTGTGTACATTAAAAGCATCACCAGTGAGCTTCTGAACTGCATAGCCTTAAAGCGCTGGCACGTCTTTAGTGTCAGTCTGGTGTGTAGTCAAGGACAAAGGCGTCTGATAGAGATGGGTCCGGACCTAAGCTCCTCTGTCTATTGGATCTGTTGATTCTGACGAACACGGCACAGACCCAAAACCCGTGCCAGCGCTGTTTATTTGTCCAGATCATCACCTGAACAGAGAGGACCATCAAACGCGGCCAGCGATTTGAATGCAGCTCCGGCAGACAAGACCAGTGACCCGCTTGTGAGGGCCCACGGGGTTCGGGGCACTGATGCAATCGTGGAAGAAGAGGCGCAACAGAGTGATGTGAGGTGTTCTTCTACAGACTTCTCCATCCTCTGCTACTTGAAGCACAAAAATTGCTCCAAACCACAATGTGTGAGGGGTTACAGCAGGATTACAGATTACAGAACCAGGGCCCAGAATCTGGGGAAGGACATGGCAGTATCAGACAGCCTCGTTCATTGGGCACAATATCAGGGCATTATAGACACACACACACATACACACGCAGTCTTTATTATGACTTATTATGATTGTCTGATTACCTGATGGCCTCAGATGCAGCATCACAGTTGGATATTTACTGAAGGAATTCTTTGTCAGGGTTTAATAACAGTGGTCCCTTCAGGAGTAATAAGTGCAGCGCAGCACCGCGGCCACGTCTTCACACATTTATCTTTAATCCTCACAAGTGTCTGAGCCACATTCTCAGTAGCACCGATGGGGGAGTTCATACGTCGTGTACTCAACACCGAGCCTAGCAGCTTCTGTCTCAGATGTAAGAGAAACGGTTTGCTTGGTTGTGTGTGTGTGTGTGTGTGTGTGTGTGTGTGTGTGTGTGTGTGTGTGTGTGTTGGCTTTTTCTTGTCCAGACTTAGCATTGGACATTGGATGCTGAATTGTTAGAAATTCGGTGCTTCGTTTTGTAGACGTGCCTCCTGGCGATATGTCGATTTAGTTCTTTGTGACTTACAGAAACTCTGTTTCTGCACATCTCGAACAGAGGAGTTGTTTATACAACATGAGAACAGCAGAACAACCTGGTTTAGCATTTTGAGTAGTTCTGACCAAACCTTCTGTTCTGGTAGGAAATGCAACTTTAATGAACAGATAATTGAATGGGAAAGAAATCGCTTTTTGTCGCTTAATGAAAACGACTACAGCAATATGTGTTACCTAATTGGAGCGTGATGTTTTTGGCTCAAAGATTTTGCTATGGGAAAAGTACTTCTCTTTTTTGTTTTGTTTTAGTAGAGAGGCCTGTAATAATGGGGTGACAGTTGATCATAACATCCTTGCTAACATCCATTACACACAGTTACCAGTCTCAGCCCGCTTGTAGCTACGGACATATGTTTTACCTTAGATTGTCTGCTGATCTTGTGTCAGCTACTGACTCTGTGAATTGGGGCCCTCTAGTGTCTGGAGGTATGGGTGTCAACCAGGCCATGGCCTGCATGAGCTAAACACATACTGATAGCTGTACCTGGCAGGTATTCAAGCCTACACCAGCTAATGGGAGAAATTCTTTTGGAAGCTTCCAGCTCTTGGGTGTCTGGCAGTGCATTACCTGGAGGAGGAGGAGGAGGAATGAAAGAAGAAGCACTTCACAGCTGCTTTTATCAAACTAATATGTACATCTTGGTTTAACTGATTTTGGCCACTTATTGAAATGTATTACAGATGATTTGTTATGGTTATGAACAGGGAAGCATCTTCAGGTTACCAGACCGTTTTCTTAACCACCACACCATCTCCTGGTTGCAGGCAGGAGCACAGCTGTTGATGCTGGTACAGCAGGGAGGAGTGTCTGGCAACTACAGTGTGTGGACGGGGGTCAGGGGTCAGAGGGTCCAAAACTAGCATGCTTGGATTTAACTTGTCACCTGATGAATTACTGAACGCTCTCACCCGGTGGGGTGTATACAGCTCACGGCCCAGTTTACTGCTTCTGTGTCAGATCACCTCTGCAGAAGGCCCTCCACCCTCAAAGCAGCGTCCTCTGAGGATTACTGCCTGCAACGTCCTTTGCTCTTACATCACATAGGGTGACACACAATCCATCCGCTCGCCCTGCGTTCATTTGGAATTCAAGTACAAACCTGCTTGCTCCGGTTTGGTTCTGGTAAACGGAGTGCAGGCAGTCATGCAGAGAAGCCAGAGGACATTTCTGTAAATTGCCAGTAAGGCTTTAATAAACTATAAGTGGTTTTGGCCACTATCCATGTTCTCTCAGCCTGAGAGTGCTGTTTCTCTCTCATTTGTGTCTGTGCTTGCGAGCACCAGTGCTTCCAGCAGAGGGCGTTGTACCCTTGTTATCACTCCTGCCCTCCCCACAGAGCATCAGTGTTGTCCCGCTCCGAGTTCGGTCCGCTGGCCTGACAACATGATGCGCCTTCTGATTTGGGCTTTCCATTGTCTGTGTTGTTGCAGTGACATGCTGCAGCTTTAATTTGGGTTCTTTTCCCTCCCTTAACGCCATAGGCAGAGAACATTTTGTCATCAGCTGAGAGGGGAATTTTGTTTTCCGGAGAGCGCGGTGTTGAGCAGCTGAGGGCTTGTGGAGACAGTAAGGACCTGTATCCCTGCCAAACTTGAGCTGAGTGGAGCTGAATTATAACAAGCAGCCAATTACCATCATCCTGCGTTCGTCTTATTGAATTTTCAGGTTTCTCTGTGCCGCTTCCCAGAAACAGAAATAGAAATAAATCTGTGCATTAAAGGGTGCAGAACCCCTCATTATCATACCATGCAATTTACAGCCTCTCTTTGGACATCAGCCTTTGAGATAATCATTATTTGGATTGTGTTTCAGGAGAAAGGAGTTCTGCTGCGTGTGTCTGTCTTTAATGACGTAGTAAATTCAAAATTCTGCTGTTCTGCTGTTTGTTATATAATTCATCCTATCCTTGACCTACACACATCCCTCGCGAGGGATTTGTTATGACAGCGGTCTGATCTGCCGTCCGATCAGCACACGAGGCCTCATGCTGGTAGAGGTGACCATTGTATCATAGCAACCAGCGTATCCTTGAAGTAATTCTATGAAGCGGGCCCTCAGAAGACAATGATTCATGTTAAATGGGATGTTAATGCTGTGTAATAAGATTTAGTTTAATCCAGGTGGCCCATAAAGACATGTTATCTTTTTTTGGTTGCAGGGGATTGACTTTGCAGCCTTCACAGGGTACATGTTCCTGGGGGTGTGTCTCGTGCTGCTCACTTCGTTCCCTTTCCTGCGACTACTGTACTGGAACAAAAAACTCTACAACAAGGAACCGATGGAGATTGTTGGTGAGTCGTGAGAAACTCTCAACCTACCTTGTTTGCTCACATTGGGGGTGAAATAAAGTGACCAGAGAAACACGCCTTCGCCATTTGTGTATCAGTGTGTGAAGCTTTGAACTGTCCAGAGTGTCTCCTCAGATCTGTAATAATGTGCTGTGACTAAATATACTTCACCTTACTGGTCTTGTAAAGCAAAACCTGTACTGTTTTAATGTGGTCTAGTAAGAAATGTCTTCAATAGCTTAGGACACATTAGCATATTTGGCTTGACTGGCTTTTGATCCCTATTGAGGAGACTGCAACACTGACCCACATTAGGAAACACTTACAATTTTAAGCAGACACTTTCCTGTGATGATGTAATGTATCTAGCGACTAGGTTAAGTTTAATTGCAAGCAAATTTCACTATCTTACTGTACTTACATTTTATTTATTTAAATCCAGCTTGAGTTTGCTTCAGAACCTGTCCAGACTGGGGATTTGTGGTAGACGCGGTCTTCCAGTCTACAGCGGCGGTGTGTAAGGTCAACTTCCTGTCTGTAGCAGTAGGTTGGTCACAGGCAGTTGGCTCTGTGGGACTAACCCACCATCAGGCCGTGTGGTGAAGTCATGAGTGGAGCTGGACGTGAACGCAGGAGAGCAAGGAAAGAGGCAACAGGAGAGGCAGAGGGAAACACGAGAAGACCAAACAAGCAAATAATAAATGTCAGGGAGCAGTTAATAAAGCAGTTAACAGCTGGTGGGAAAGTCAGCACTTATGGATGGGTTGTATAGGTGCGCATTAACAGCATAGGCATTTTAATAGTTTGGATCATTGTGCTTTAACACTTAACTCTCCCATGGATGCCTGTTTGTTTATTAAGGTCGTTAGAGGCACCCTGTGTGAGGATGGCCGTTGCTGGGTAACTGCACTGTCATGGCTGCCGGCCTGGGTGTATCAGGTGTTGTTGGACTGAAATATGAAGGGGTAACTGTGACTGTAGAAAAACTCAAATTTGGACCCTGACTCAAACCACAGATAGGAACTTTTTGGTATATCAGCCAGAAATACAGCTGCGGGAAGATTGGGCTGTTTGACTTGCCTCTGGTACAGCCTGTTACAGTCATACACCCCCCCCCACCCCAAAAGCATTTCATTCTCTGCACAGAGCACTTGGCTTTTTAGCTCAGCTGGCTGATCCTTTTGTATGGGTACATTGTGCAGGCAGTAGCTGTGTGAGTTCGAGTCCCTGCAGAGCCGTTACCATGGTGCCCTGACCTGGACCAACGCTGGCTGCTGCCGACCAGTTAGCTCAGGTTGCTATGGCTAATTAGCAAGGGTAGATTTAATGGAGCTGAATTCGCTATGGTGATAACCTCCAAAGTCATGAAAACGGTTCGGTCAGATTCCCAAGCAGGAAACTTAGGGCTTTAGCTCAGTTGGCTAATGCTAATCCTTTTGTGTGGTGATGTTATACGGGCATTGGCTCTCGGACTTGGCAGGGCAGTCACCATTACGTGTACATGTTACAGCAAGGACAATAGTAACGACATAGGGAGAGAAGCCACCAAGTTTTTTCACTTTGTCTAATAACGACCTTGGCGGCATAAAGTCATTAAATTTTTTTCACTTATTGCGGTGAGGCTTCACCAGTGCTGATGAACTGTGACACACACGTTCTCCACAGCTTGTACATTTTAGCATTTCAGTCTTATGGAACTTTATGCAATTATTTCTAAGGTGAGTTTCAGGACAAAATGCAGAATAAAATTGTTTAACCCTTTGTAGGCTGGTATCGCAGCTCGAATACAGAAGAGATATAAAGCACATTTAAAAACTTGAGGTGTCTCCCCTTATCCACTAGGTGTTTGCCGAGGTTATTTGGGGGATATTTAAAACTGAGATTTTAAGCACAATTTATCTGACAGTGCTCTGAAAATCATCCGTTAGTTACCGTGGAGTCTGTCTTTACCATCTGGTACTGCCCTCCCAAACATTTGTGGTTTTGAAAGCTTTTGTCTGTGCTGTGCAGTCACATGTCTGCTCCCTCGGAATGTCGCTGCTTCTCTCCTGCTTTTGATAACGGGAGCCGATCCTGAATGATTCATGTAGCAAAATCAGGTTGGACATGTATTGGTTTCAGCAGCAGGGAGAGTTGGTTTGTGCCTTTGAGATTAAGTGGAGCTCTTCAAGACGGCCTCCAGCATTCATCTCTGTGGCGATGTCCCAGTCTATTTGCCTGCGCCATGGGAGGCTACTGCTGGCTCCGTGGGACGGAGGCTGCGGGGACCGCTGTGATGCCTGCAATCAGAAGCTTCGCCACAAGTGTGGCGGCTGGTCTAACCTGGGCTACAATTATTGACCGACCTGTGGTGAGGAAAACTGTGGTGGTAGAAAAGCAGTGAGGCTACAAGTGATGATCTCGTCAGTGACCCCCTTGATGCAAATTAAAACTGAAATCCGGAAAGTCTTCCTGGGCAAAGACGGAGGCTTGCAGTTCTCCTCCTTAGTCCAGAATGGACTTGTCACATCGGCCAAGACACCTGCTGCTTTTTCTGATTTTCAGCCGATCTTTCCTCAGCATCTTCTGCTTAGGAAACCATCTTAATTGGGTAGCAACTGCTAGACAACGGGTCACGTTCACTAGGTCTTGGTGATAATTGACTTTCATGCTGACTCTCAACTTGAGCTCTGCCTTGCAGCACACAGTCCCCCTCTCAGAATTAGGCTTTTTCCAAGGGTGTTGTGGTAATGACATGGGAAAATAATTTCTGCATCTCAGCATGCTACCTGTGTGTCCTCCCAAAGTTAAGTTTCTCATATGAGAGACTGAGACATCATTTTAAAAAGCCACCATTTTTAAATTGGTGTCCCTTTCCATTAAAGGTGAACTCTGGTCACATCTGGCACATTGAGTGTGTGGTAATTACGGAATACAGCCTGAACACACAGCGACCTTTTCTACTGTCCACCGTTTGTAATGAATGAAGGCTGTGCGGATCTTGAACGACGGACGTACTTCTGTGGCTTTGATTCGCAGAGCTGAAACACGAGATCCTCGTTTGGTGGCAGACTGCACAGCGCATCAACCCGGCGAGTCGCGAGGAGACAGCTGTCAAGTGTCTGCTCATGCAGAAGGTGCTCAACCTGGAGACCCTTCTCCGCAAGAAGCTCAAGACCTTCCAGAGGTAACCTCCAACCGCCATTGCTCTGCTGTAAGAGTAACACCCAAAGTAGCCACAAAGTTAACACTGCATGACAAATGGTTGGTGCTTTTGAGGTGATTTTGACCTAGCATCTTGCTTAAAGGTTCACTGGCTGGACAATTTCTGATTATAAGGTGAGTTCTTCAGCCTCTGTTCCGCTGCTATTAAACTCATCTCCAAGGCCAAGAAGAGAATATGGAGCTCCGTGACTAGGGAGAAAATAACATGTCTCTAAAAAGCTGTCAACAGGGGGTTTATTGAAATCAAATAAAGGCTGTTCTGCTAATGCTTGCAGTGTGAAAAATGTTGATTTGAGAGTTTGTGTGAGAAGTCCTTGGTGTTGGGTAAAATGAAACAAATTAAAGCATTGTATACAAACTGTGACAGTGTAATGTGGGAAAACTGAAAAGTCATTGAAATCAATTCACAGTCTAACTCCAAAGATAGTATCTTGTGGGCAGACGATTACAAACCTGAACATGAATATATATGAAGGCTTGACCGGTGTTTTTTTCTGTATTTTGTCAGAGCTGACCGAGAGTGGAGAGTGTTTGTTGTTAAGCTTGTGTTGAAGTTTATATGTTGAACACCGTGTTCATCAGCAACAAGAACTTGGCTCTCTGAGTGCCTCTTTGGTTTTTATTCTTTCCAGACAAATTTCACAGGAGGACAAAAACTGGGAGAACAACATCCAGGAGCTTCAGAAAAGAGTAAGTACATGAGATGAGTGTTATGGAAATGGGACTGGGCATGGATGCTGGTGCCAACAGCCGCGTGAGCATGATTCATGGGATCAAAGTGAGAATCGTGCATCAAGAGCGAGACCTGAACACACCAGGCCTTGCTTGGTTCGTTCGCTCACGTGGCCTTGCTTGGTTCGTTTGCTCACGCGGCCTTGCTTGGTTCGTTTGCTCACGCGGCCTTGCTTGGTTCGTTTGCTCACGCGGCCTTGCTTGGTTCGTTCGCTCATGCGGCCTTGCTTGGTCCGTTCGCTCACGTGGCCTTGCTTGGTTCATTTGCTCACGTGACCTTGCTTCTCACTGTTGCTCTGCAGAGGTTACCAGTAGGACGCTAATCCCCCGAGATTAAAGGATGCAGCACAGCTGGTGTGCCGCGAGCTGCAGATTGTGGCGCAGCAGGAAAACACATGACGACACCATCAAGAAAAAAAAAAAAAAAGCTTGCATGCTTTTTTTGGTTTTGGACATTAATCCAGACCCAGTTCTGACTCTGTGGAGTGCACTCTGTTCATTTGGGTTTCCAGTTTTCAGCTTCAGTTCAAATAAATAGGAGCCTGCAGTGCATGTTTTTGTACATGTGCCCCGTGTTGCAGCAAGGTCCGGCTGGGACAGGCTGAGGATAATGTTCATAAACACGCATTTGAAAACAGACACAGGCATTAATGCTTAGAAAGATGGACAAAGTGTGCCTGTTCACATGTGCTTTATTTGAGTAACTCAGTTTTGTTATGTGGTGGAGGGCAAACTGTAATTTTCATTCAGCAGGCCCTTGTACAGCACTCCCTATAAGCAGTCATCAGGCTACAATTAAACCTTGTTAACAAACAGCAGCTGAACTGTGTTGCCATGAAGACAGAAGTAGCATGTTTTCAGTTAATTTTCTTTTTCCTCACAGCACAGAATAACAGACAAGATTCTCCTGGTGAAATGCATTTCAGTTCTTGGCATAGTCATCCTCATGTTCTTCCTCAACTCCTTTGTTTCGAATATTCATCTTGATCTGGGTAAGTGAGACATCAGCCTTGGTGTTGTGAGCATAAGGTGTTTAGAAAGATCCCTCTGACTTCTTTGTTCTTCCTCTGTATTCCTCTTTCATCCTATGTCTTCCTGGTTCTTCCTCTGTCGTCTTCTGTGTTCCTCTGTCTTTCTTTTTCTGTCTTCCTGTTCCTGCCTCTGTCTTCCTGTGTTCCTCTGTCTTTCTTTTTCTGTCTTCCTGTTCCTGCCTCTGTCTTCCTGTGTTCTTACTGTCTTTTCTGTCTTTCTCTGACTTCCCTTTTCTTGGAATGGCTGTGCAGCTTCAGGGCCCTGTGGTCTGTAATTACATGGCACGTTTTTGGGAACACATTTTACCAGTGGTACCTGGAGAGGGCCGTACACGGGGAAATTGCACATCCCAGTCTGTGCAGAATCTTACCACACCGTGTCATCTAAACGTAATAACTGGAAACTGTTGGCTTCATGTACAGATTGTTGAAGAAATTCAAAAGGACTTGAAACATGTTCATTGTCTACTGTGTGAACATGCATATGAATTCAACATATTTTTACAGCACCAATACTTGGTTCTGTTTAATACCGTTGCAGACTTCAATGTGTGCTTTCTGTACTGGGCTCATAGTCATGTCTAAGAATTTTTGATTTCTTTGTTGTCTGAGAGGAACAAAAAAAACCCTTTTAATTAAAAGCAAGTACAGGAGGTATTCTGTGGGATCTTTAGCTCTTAAAGTTGGACTCTTATCTAATTCTGTCAGGTTCGTACTAATTGAGGTGACTGTGCTGCCGCTCGTATGATATTGCAGGTCTTAAAAATTTTTTTTCGATCTATGGAAGCCAGGAGGCAACTCTCTAATTACCTGAGCAAGGTTGTTCTGCATCCATGTTCCAGTGCTGTTTGTACTGGATCTTTGTACAGTCTGTGTGTTTGCAACACACGCTTCACGCTAGGCAGCAAGCGTAGCTAATTAAAAATTACTAATTTTTTTGTGATCTGTGGAATGCTGTTCCAAGGTGTCAGCCCTAGAAATGATTTTCTCTTTTGTCTGAGCCGTGTTTGGACCATCCTGGATGCGTGAGAGCTGCATGTGATTAAGCTGTGTGGGTTTGGTCAATTAATCAGACGCTTGACTGGAGCAGAACTGCCATAAACTGAGTGTAACACTGTCTTGTCCAACTCTCATTTTAGCTCTGTGTAGACCTGCTGAGCATTGTGGGTACTGGCAGCCTTACAGTAGCTGCACAACAAAATGGTTGGTGTTGTGTACATAGAGTTAAAATAAACTCCACCAAGCTAATTTTTAGAATGGCACATCTCTTTCAGTGTTTACGGTTAGAAGATATTTTGTTAATTACACCTGACGAGATCTTCACCTGTTTGTGATACGGAGGGACCCACGGCCATCAACGCTGTAACATTCCTGCTGGACAAATGGCCCAGTCTTAGATCTCATTAGCACCTGTGGTTGGAGGCAAAGGGTCAGACCACAAAAGCGGTAATTATTAATCTGGATAAGATGTTCAGGAAATTTGCTGCCATCATAGCTTAATTAAGATGGCACTGTGAGATTTTGTTTATGTTTTTAATATGGTATAATTTTTCCATTAGTGCTAGATGAATAAAATAACTATTCCCTAGCTGCTAATGTCAAAGTATTGTGCACCCCCCAAAACAATTATGATGTAGTTCCTCACTCAGGCAGCAGGGGGAGACGGAGATAATTCACAATAATGTAGTCCTGACGAATGGGTCAGACAGCTACACTGTAGTCTGTAAATGACAAATGTCTCACTTAAACCCAGGTGAAACACCTTAAGAAAACACATTTTATGATGTGTTGTGTGCTTGTTCACCCTCCTCTGATTTAGTGAGACCCCTCTGGGAATATCGAGACAGATGGGAAATGAAAAACCAACAAGCCCAACTTTTCACAACTGCTGCTGTACTTTCAGTGCGTTCCTTTGGAGCCAGCAGTCGGCTTTTTTTCACCACAGGTGTGCAGGGTTCTCCAATGTTCTTACAGGGAGCTGGGATGCACTGACCTGACAGGCAATGTCCCACGGCACTGGACATGTTCACAAACACGTACAAGACTCTAGATGATCTGAGGTCACGTGTTCCCAAGGTACTAAATACCACTTAAAATTTTTTTACAACTAAAAATGCACAAACCGGGAAAAATATATTTATAGCGTTATTTTTTGTTGTGGAGCAAAGATCTTAGAAATAAAGAATAGGGTAAGAAAAACAGTACATCCATCCATCCATCCATTATCTTAACCGCTTATTCCTGGTGAAGGTCGCGGGGAAACCTGGAGCCCATCCCAGAGCACACAGGGCACAGGGCGGGGGACACCCGGGGCGGGGGACACCCAGGGCGGGGGACACCCAGGGCGGGGCACCAAACACAGTACATATAAACATTAATACATAATTTCTCTGTCAACATTGAACATTTTATTTTTGGATTGTTGTCCAGAGACAGTAGTTTTGGATTTTTCCTGCAGTGGAAAGGCAATGAAACCAGAAATAGATCTTGAAGTGTTTGTCCATGCGTCCATCTGCACCGTTCCTTGGCCCATAAGCACCCTCCCTGTCTGTGTGTGGCAGAGTGACAGAGTGGTACCTCTGGTAATGTGACACCCCCCCCCCACTCAAATACAAATTCAATGCACTGTGTGTCTGTTTGACCAGCACTCGTGGTGTAATCTGCCACTGGTCACATGTGCAATCAGCCTCGACTCTGACAGCACAAACCACCCTCCCTTTTGGATCTAGCCCTGAAACTGCTATGGCCTCATAATGACTGTGTGATTAAACTGGCTGACCTTGACCTCATTAAATGTCAATCAGGCTATCTGGTCTGATGGCTATTGTAGTCTCAGCTGTATGCAGCCTGGTATGCTTGAGATACATTTTATTTCTCTGGGTTAAACAATGTGGATTCTTTATGCACAGATTTTAATAACTCCTTAAGAGAGCCTGCTGGGGGCAATAAAGACAAGGTGTTAATGGAAAGGAGGAGTAGGGGAGGTAATTACAGTGGCTGTCCTGTCTCTACTGGCTCGTGTGAAGGACACGCCATGTTGCTTTAAGGCCTGATAGCTCTGCTTTTAAACTTACTTGTTACGAACTTGTTGTTAGCTCCATTTATCTGCATCTAAACATGTGTAACATCAGAATGAGGGACTTTCCTATAAAACATTTATGCTGTGGTCTACACCAGCAACCTTAATTGAAAACCAGAGCTGCATTTTACAATCAAACAAACACTAGATCCTTGTAGAAGAACTTAATGGTGTGGATTTGGCCATGAAGAGGGTGGACTTTGGAGAAGGTCTGAGCACTGCTGTCAGGGGCTCATGCCTTGGAGAAGCAGGGAGACACGCAAAAGCTCTTTATGGGGCCAGTAAGGTAGTCTGTCCTCCTTTTAGCCATTTCACAGTGTTTGTACGTAACAAAACTGTCCTAACGCATTTTAACTTGGCAGGTTAACATACACACACACACACACACACACACACACACACACACACACACACACACACACACACACACACACACACAGAGTATACAGAGGCAGAAGTGCTTGTCATTCTGTTATCTTTCTCTTTCACATGCCGAGTGGGTATAATTGGTGCACCAACTCTCCTGGCCTGGCATTACTGAGCCTCGAGTCTAAGTTCCTGGTCTGATTGCTCTCTCACTTGAAACAAGTGCCAGGGCCCTTTCAGCAACACTCATCCCATAATAGTGCTGCGATTAGCATCTGTTATATTACCTGGCACACAGGTGGACACTGCAGCCGTTGGCTTACTCTGGACTCCGGGCAGTTGATTGGCAGGGAGCCTCTACAGCCATGTTTCCCTTTTGTCTTCACTGATTTCATCTTTAATTCACTGGTGTGTAGCGTGCCATTCAAGGCATTACCAGGATGTCCACCGGTGTGTAGCGTGCCATTCAGGGCATTAGCAGGATGTCCACCGGTGTGTAGCGTGCCATTCAGGGCATTACCAGGATGTCCACCGGTGTGTAGCGTGCCATTCAGG
>JABJVR010047631.1:0-65026 GCA_025773905.1 Chitala chitala
GTGTGTGTGTGTGTGTGTGTGTGTGTGTGTGTGTGTGTGTGTGTGTGTGTGTGTGTGTGTGTGTGTGTGTGGAGTCTGATCTTCTTATGAATGCATCACAATGTAAAAACTTGCAGGACGGATGAATTAAGTGTTCGAAGTTGTGCATGTTGTGACTAAACCTTGTGGTCTTTGCTGATTGGCTCCAGGCCCCCCTCTGGTTCTGGACTTAGTAAATGAGTGGATGTATTGTAAAGTTCTTCATGGTTTTGTTCTGTTGTCCTGTGGCAGTTTGTGAGTCATGCTTTTTAGGTCTTGCTTTGAAATCCACCTAACTAAAAGGTCAAAATACCCTATTTAAAATATTTGAAACCTAAAAGATCTGACAGTATCCTTCTGACACTCTATTTATCTCATATATTGCCACCTGGTTCCCATAAACTAACAATCTCTTGGCAGGTATCATAAACATGCAAGTTGCAACATTGAAGACCTCCACAGGTGAAGTTGACAAATCCACAAGATGGTATCACCGTCTACTTTAAGTTAATTTTAGAAATGCGTTTGTCACTTTGTGGTTATTTTCTGGAAGGCAATAAAATGTTGCAATTCTTTCACTCTCCTTTCAACACTTTTGTTTGTAAGTGCTGTACTGAATCATAGCTCCCTCTGGCGGAAAACAGAAGAAAATCGTTGCTTTTACACATCTGCTTGTCTTTCGGTATATCGGTATTTCTGTTATTTTATTTTATTTATTTATTTTTTTGTGCCAAAGAATGAGAACAGTCTGCGTGAAAAGACAGAGAATGCTGAATTTTGTCAGTTGGTTACGGTGTTTTCAATGTGGTGTGTATACTCAATATCTGAAAGGTACCGCAGGGTTTCCGTGAACTTATTTTTCAGAAAATTTTTGGGGAAAAAATCTGAAGTGCATACAAATTAAATTGTGGTGAAAACTCTGTATGGTAGGTTAAATGAAGATAACTGATGCTAATCCTGATGCTGTAAATTGGCACACATTTTCTGTCAGAGACACAGACACTGTACTGTACTGTACTGTAAGAATGACGCATCGTTATCTGGCTTGTAAACGCGTATCGGCATGTAAACAAAGCGCATTGCAGGCGCACACATGCTTGCGGCATTGCATCTCTTTCCATGTCATGCCCCTTTATGGCGCAGTCTGGTGGGGTTTTTTATTGCAGATCATCACGTGTTTTGTAACGAGGATTCGGATCATTTTTATTTTACTAAAATAATTAAATCAATAGTGATATTTAAGATTTCTGAAATGCTGAAGTTCATGTTGTGCGCTAAGATGACTGGACAGATGTATACAAGCTGGGAATTTGGGAGTTTTGTTGAGTGACAAGTTCAGAATTGTTGCTGTAAAGTTCAGAATTAGGCGATGTGTGCGTTCGTGATGTCAGTGTGATACCGCGGCCTGGCCATGCCACCTGCTGAGACGGAAACCAAGCGATTTGTGTCAGTGTGCGCACACGTGGATGTCGGTTTGACACCTCACAGTAAAACGACACACTTAACTGAGTAAATTCACCATGGCAAAGAGCTCTTACTCAACCAGGATAATGATGATAAATTCCACTGGCAATTATCTACCGCGCAGTTCGTTTATTGTTTTAACCCTCATTAAAATGCAACGTTTGCTTCTTTCAGCAGCAGTCGTTTCTTCATCTGAATGCTCCAGGTGCTGAAACCATGCTGCTTCTTAAAGTCTGAATGTCCTTGATCGGGTGCCTGCCTTCGCACACGTGCGTCCTCGTCGTCTACAGCGGTGACACTCAGTAAACCACCTAGTTCACACTGATCATTTACTGCTTAGGGGTGGTATAGTGGCAAGTCAATCCGGGGTTCTTAGAGCAGGCTGTGATGTTTATACATCATTAGTATTTATCCCATGTGTAAAACCAGGGCAATTATGTCCTTTTATTTACCTGTACAAATTGAGGATAAATATGATGCTTCTCTCAGGGGTGCAACAGCAAGATTCCTCCTTCTTCTTTAAGCAACACGCATCTTTTTTGCAGCTGTGTTTCAGTTCCCAGTCAGAGCACCTGGCTGCCAGAAGCTAGCGCCATGTGTCACAGCAGGAAACCCCTTCTCGGAAAAATAAAATGATGGCGTAAACTTGTGTGGGGGGATTTGTCTTAGATCCAGTCTGGGTTCCTCAGTTGAACATTATTTTAATCAAAGCCACGTGTGTAGTTCTCTTGCACTTAGCCCACCTTCCCTCTTGAGTTGCTGGCAGAGGTATCCTAAATGGGAACCCTTGTAAATGCATATTAGCTGTAATGGGCCAACAGCCATTATACCGCTTGTAGATTCTTTATATGCAGCTGAAGATGACCGTCACAGTATAGGGCTTTTGAGAGATCGAGTTTGTTCGGGGAGGGGGGTACAGAACCTTGAGTAGAGACTTTTCAGCTGCATGACTGTCTCTTGAATAGTCAGCACTGGGGAGACCTTGGTCCTCCTGTTACACACCATTCCTCTCTGAGCTCCACCTTGTTCCCCCTTTATCCACATCCCTTTGTACCAGAGAACACAGCACCATCCCTCTGCTCCTTGGCCTCAGTATCCCCTGCCCTTGGTAGAAGGGCTTTATGATCCGTCCTCCGCTTCTGTGGCCTTGCTGTGGGTCGGGAGCTCCTCCACCGAAGGGGACGGGGCCTGACCTGGCCCATCTGAGACAGAAAGAAGAGCTCCATCTAACAGTGGCCAGAAGTAAACCAGCGTGTAACAGTGAGCTGAAAAACATGAAGCCACTTTAAGGGTGTGCTGGTAATGTTATGGTAAGTGTGACATGTAAGGTCAGCAAATAATGTCAAAGATGAGCACAGGTTGGGTGTACTGGGGGGTGTAATGGAAGGTACCCACCTGTGAGGGACAACTCAGCCAGCTTTAGTGGTAAATCGGAGGGGCTAACTCCCGCTGGCGAACCCAAGATGTCTGGCAGGGCATTTCTGCGCCCAGACCGGCCTGATGAGGCAAAGTCCAGGACTAGTTCTACCTCTGTCATCCTAGAAGAAAGTCAAGTGCCTGGAAGATGATGGATAGAACAGAGACAACAAACAACCTTTGTTAGCTCAACACAGCTCTTCACCGTCGAGCGGCAAGAGGCTTTTCCTTTCAGTGCTTTTATTTTAATAATGAATTAATATGTGAAGTAAGGACGCCTGGAGGACTTCCTCAAATAATGGAGTACTTTGAGCCCATGAACTTTTATACAAACATAGGATGTGCGTAAATGAGTGACCGTCGCCAATAACATCGCAACACAAACAACCAAAGGACCAATAGGAAATGACAGCCGGTCAGCAAAATGTGACCCAAGAACAATACCCATTTTGGCATTAGTGCTAATTTTAAAAGCTACAGTAGGTAAGTTTCAGCATGCAGAAGTCAGGAAACGTGATGGCCTCATCACAAAAAAAACATCCTGACCTGAGAAAATTCCCTCAACTATTGCAGCGGCACTGGTCTGACATGTAGCATATGGCAATTAGTGTATTAAGGGTTTAATACAGTGTACAGCTCAATAAAATGGAAACATTCAATTCAGCTCTGCATTGCAGCCATGGTTTGCATGAGATATCGCCATTTCAAATCTGAGGGTTGCTTTATCTCCACCAGATTCGGAGAGGCTCCACAGCATTCAGTCTCACACATTTTCTAGCCAATTACCCTTGACAGGGTCACAGGTGGCCTGGAGCTTACCCAAGGCAGTGCAAGGGTAACAAGGCAGGGTTCATGTTGGACAGAGTGCCTAGCTGATTGCAGGACTTTGGTCTGTGGAGGAAAACCAGAGGACCCAGAGGAAATCTAAGCATGTGGAAGGGGGGGGTACAGATGGCAAATGCCACAACAGCCAGATTTAAACCCACAATTGTGGAGATGTCAGGCAATAAAGCCACCCACAGAGTCACCCAGCTCAAGTGAGTAAGAGCAAAAACCAGTTATTAGTGTTAAGAAAAGGAACTGCTCTTCAGGCTGGAAGGGAACATGAACTACTTAACAAACAGCTCTTATAGCACTGAGTACTGCGATAACGAGGGATATTTTAATGTTGTTCGTTCATCAGCCAAACTGCACCAGTAATAACAATTTCTGCTTTCATTGGGGAGTATCATAGAAAGGGTTTGGTAGTGTACATGCAAACACGCATAAACACACACAGAAACACACATGCAAGCACACACTACACACTCGTACATGCACATCCACCCACCCACACACACACACACACACACACACTCACACACTCATACAGGACTCTAGTTTCTATGGCGATAGATTAAAAAGCATCCCTGGCGAAGCACTTGGATCCACACATATCCTGTTTTCAGTTCCCTCAAATAAGCGAGCAAACTTTTTTTTCCAGTACTTGACGCTTAATTTCTGACGCCCCCATGTGCCAGAGTGTGCATCAGGACAGCAGCCCAGTCCATGTGATAAGAGTTACAGTTACCTGCTGGAGATAGACACTACTGAGGAGGCTGGCCATGAGCGCACACCGCTACCAGGCTACACGTAAGCAGGTGTGCGCCCCTCTGGAAGCCGAAAGCATCCGTCTTTACAAGTAGGTGTGCGTCTAACCCACTTTCTGCTCCTGATTAGAGCTTTACAACCCAGTTACATAAGCTACACGAGAAGCAGCCCGGAATAGTACCCTGCGGGGTACGTGCGCCTCCAGACATTAATGAGAGGCATTCATTTTGCAGAGCGATCACCGGGATGGTCCCAAACTGCAGCCGCACAATCAGGGTGTCCCAGATTTTAAAAACGCTACATAACGAAGCACAATAACACAGCCTCGTGTTGCGGAGAACGCCGATGCATCAAACATGTACATTTAAATCCAAAATTCCCACATCATATTCCCTGCGCTGTTTCCCCAAAAGTAATGCAAGCACTTTCCACCACACCATGTGTCTGTACATGTCAGACCATAAGTGATGGCCTTTAAACTGCTGTGAGATCCCCGTTATTGTTGATGGCACAAATAATACATCTATAGAAATAGGCACTAAATCTACCATTCAAAGCTTGTTATTCAAAATACAGTGCAGGGTGTGTCGCCTGTGTGATGTCTATTCTTCCCTATTCTGCACACAAGCAGACACAGACTGCTGCACCTATACAAACCAGTGCTTGAAAAGGCAAACAATAATTGCCCTTGTTCCACTTACCGGCCTATTAGCGTGTGTTTTGGTCGGTATAAACAAGGCAATGACATGTCCCGTAGCACCAAATGATGAGATGCAGAGGTGCTGATACTGCAGACCTTAGGGTGCCAGCCCCCAGCAAGCATCACCTACAACCTGGGTCTGTTTAATTTACATGTTAGTAACGACAAAACCACAGGCAAGCGGCTCAGTGCAGACACCATGGTGCGGTGCGGCTGTCCCACAGAATGATGCAGCTGAAACTCAGACCCATCCTGGGGGTGTCAAACCGGTATATTTTTGTCTACATGTGTCATGTCTACCTGTGTTGGTAGTTTTGTATCTGTGCCCCCACCCTCCTCAGAAACAGTGTGCAAACCCCCCCGACCTGTTATGCTTCATTCCAGGGAATCCCTGGCTGTTCCTCTAGGTGTACTCACTGTAAGTTTTGTTCCATAAATAATAGCGGATTCTGTGCAGTAAATGGTCTCCCCAGGGCACTGCAGAACAGAACAGAGCTTTATGAGTTCCTCAATCACTGGTGCTGCGATTTAAAAAAATAGCCAGGCAGCCTCTGAATTGAGACTGAAGATGTTTTATCACCTTGGTATTTACTCCTGCTCCCTGGAGTAATGGAGATGTCTTCATTCAGCTGGTGCAGACAACAAATAAAAGTTTCTCCTTGTGGATGACAATGTGTTTCCTCCCCAACCAACAGCACTAAGCTTGGCAGGTGACATTGCCTAACTTGTTGTTAATCCTATTAAGCTAGAACAGTTAGCAATGGTTAACCCTGTTTTTACCGTACCTCATGTTTTTAGCAGTGCATCTTGTCTTTAGCCTGCATTAAAGCAACTTTAACCCACATAAAGCCTCACCGTTAGAATCATGGAGACCATGTGACCAACGTTTCCCTGCTCAGTCGGCCAGCCATGCGATTCACCGTCCGCCAGTCGCCCGCCTGTGACACCTGCTGTGCTCACGTAACTCATTGCAGCATCTTTCCTTACAAAAGAGACTGTTGCCAGACCATGGAGGTCAAATATTTCCCTGAAGATGCCAGTGACTTTGATCTGGGTGACACAGTGCGGCTAATTTTAGTTGCCCCATCAATTAGAGTCTTCAAAAGCCTTTGTGTACTAGATGTTAGAACAGCTGAGGAAAAGAAACTGAATATCTTATCCAAAGAGGTGCCTCATCAGCATGACATCCAAAATTAGTCCACATGTGAAGCTTTACGAATTTATCGTATCCTATGTAAAAAAAAAAAAGACATGGGAAAATAAAAATTTTCCATAAAATATAAAACATAGACTAGGCGCGTCCCAAAGCAACACAGGTATAATCAGTATACAAAGGAAATCAAGAGACTTAACTCAAATACAAAACAAAGAGCTTAAGTGATAGTCAGTTATCATCTATACCGCTGTATCCTGTTAAGGGTCGCGGGGAATCCTGGAGCCCATCCCAGGACACATAGGGCGCAGGGCAGGAGACACCCAGGGCGGGGCGCCAACCCACCGCAGTTAAGTGATATTGTTGTATTAATTTCTAATGAATTTGTGTTATGGCACAGTCACATTAACCAGTTCAGACCCAACCAGCAGATTCTGTTAATCATATTTAATCACATATGAAACATTTGCAATATACAACATCCATCCATGGATCCATTTGTTATACTGCCTTATCCCATTCAGAGTCGAGGAAAGCCTGGAGCCCATCCCAGGAGGCATAGGGTGCAGGGCATGGGACCAACCCACCAATATACAACATATCAAACATAAAGATGGCCAGGAAGTCACTCAGATTATTTAGTGACTGCTGGGCTCAAAATGTTAATGACTACACGGATTAATTAATTTGGGAAAGGGTCTTATTATAGTTGTGCCATGTCATTAGTATCGTTACTTTCCTTTCATCTTTCACTTGAAATATTTACGTATAAACGTTTATACGTTAATACGAAGTTGAATATGTATAAGTATACGCTATGGCCTACGTATAATAGTTATAACATTACAATTAATAAATTGAAGCAATAATAGTCACTATTCAGATTTTATAGCTCTCATATAATATAGCTTCTTGATTCGGGACCAGAATCACTGATCAATTCAGTGACTTTATTGGGATGCGATTGACACTTTCCAGCACTGAGCTCGTAATGTTAAGTTTTGCCTTTGGGTACAACCTTTCCAAAAACGCACGTGCACCCCACCTGAGAACGTGAAGCGGGACACGAACGGCACTGCAAGGAAAAACCCGAATCTGCACTTGACGCGCTCACCAAATGTTACAAATTGACTACAAGCTCTAAAATTAATGGCAAAAAAAGTAAACGTTAGATAAATTGCGTTATCGGCCGTGTGGATTTACTTGGTTCAGAGGTGCTCATAAAACTATTAAAGCCCACGGGTCTCGAACCTGTAGGTCCGATAATTTAACACTGACAACTGAAGAAGTTGCGTCGGCCGCCGTGTAATAACAGTAACCAATTGGAAGGAAGATCAAAACACATGTATTTCACATAATGTAGGTTTTCTGGACACAATTCGTTGCTGGTCATTTAAAGGGCTTAAATTTTATTAAAACAGCACCACACGAATGCATATAAATTACGAAAATATTGCTGTAGGTATATTAATGTAATATATTATTGTATGTTTATTACTAGTAGGTTATGAATGTAACCTGCAACTGGAAATTGTAATTGTTTTACTGTACTCCATGCCATCAAATATTTGTACTATTATGGGATATACCATGAATATTTCACCGATTGCTCTTACATTTCTGTATTGGCTGTAAGTGCTAAAGGTTTGGATTGCAGAAATCACGATCTGATCAACAAAACGCGAAATGTCAACAGAATATGCATTTTTTAACGTGTCCATCTGATCTGACACACGCAAGTAACGCTTTATGTGCTACACAAAAGTCGAATATTAAGGTGGAAAAACACACTTACTAGGTAAAGCGATCAAAACGCAAGTTTTCCCAACTTTAATTTGAAATCTTCATTTCAATTTACGCCAGAATTCCTGTGATCATTTATTCAGCCAGCCGTTGAGCAGCTTATGTGTGTCCTCCAAAGCATCTGTCAACGCGGTTAAGCGTGAGTTTGAGGCAAGGTGCGTGTCAGAATTTGAGACTGTACCAAAGTTAACGCAACAGGGGGAAAGCAGCACGCCACGGATATGGCGAGAACTAAAAGCGTTATGTAGTCCCTTCCCTATGTTACAGAAACGATTAAATTTGCTTTAACGTAACCGGAGAATTGTCAGAATTTCAAATTAGTTAATTATAAAAAATTGAAGCGCAATCGTGTATAGGATAATAAACATATGCACGATATGTTTCTACTGCCCACAAAATGGTGTTGACTTAGCCTCAGTTTGTCCGAAAAGGACAGTGTTACAGGACTGGTTACAGAATATGTATATGCATATGTATATACACCCAAGGCAATTAACGAATGTGTTACATAGGGACAGACTGGGACTTGAAAACAGCACTGGACAAACAATTTACAAGTGTAATTTCTTCAGGGGGGGCTTCTACAAATAATTATGTTGAAAACAATGGGCACATTAATAATGCTTTAAACCTATTGTGTATTTTATGGTAAATACGTCTAACAGCCGTCCACACACTAGGTTGCCATTCAGGCATTTGACAGAATGTCCAGATTACTAGCAAGACCAAACAACGACAAAGGGAAAAAAACCCAAGGTTCATTGCTTTCCAGTGTTAACAGTCCAAGTGGAAGAAGAGCTACAACATAATTACTAGAACTAAAATTAGCAGTCCAATGGCCTTTTTGCTTCTGTTACCCAGATGTGTTAGGGTAGCCCAGGATGCTTTATGATACGGAGTAACGTTCAAACAGCAAATGTTTCGAGTTTAAAGTCTGGGTGCAGATGGATTCACATATAAAGAAAGGGAAAGCATGCAGTGCATTAGTTCTGAAGAGCAAAGACACAAGCACGACTTGCACAATGGCACTGAAATGTTGTTACATGTAAAACAAAAGATAACGCAGAGTCCTACAATAGGCTGGGACAAAACAATAGGTTTATGGTTAAATATGTGGAGTAAGGGGACTTTACTTACCATGACTAACAGACAGGCCTCAAGAATAAAAGGCTTGTAATTAGGATAAATGTGTTAAAATCAAAGTTATGCAGCAAAATAGAAAAAAAAATGGTTTATACACTAAAATATTGATCTTATTTGTGCTGCAACAAATTTAGTGTAGTGGCTGCAGTGGAAGGGATGGTCAGACCATTCTGGAATGAAGGCTCTGTTAATTCACTGGAGCAGTTTTGGACTGGGGTCAACAGTGGAACAGAGTACCCAGGGCCCAAGCATGAAGGAAAGGCCCTCACACAGCTTTAGAGGGGATGCTAGGGGACCCAGAAAGAGTTTGGATGCACAGGGTGCAGAATTTGGTGATACGCCCCTGTGCATGGGGCCTGGAATTACCACATATATGTGATAAAGCTACAGGACACACACGTGTTCCAGTGTCACCCTGGTGCTGGCTCATTCACACTGGGCTTTACTGGCTGCTCTTACTCAGTAAGGGTGTCCTTTTCCACAGGATGACAAAAATTGTGCTTTCTATTCAACGGTGCATTTCAGATTTTAAAATTTAAGAAACACCCTTGAAACTCACCCCGTTAAAAAAAAAACTGTGAGTCAGATTGTTATTACATACGTTGTAACTATTATCATTTTGGCAAGTTAAAACAAGCACACAAAGACATGAGGAAGTGAAAGTAAATTGACTAGTAAAAAAAAAAAAAGAACAAAAACAAAAAACAAAAAAAAAACCGTTATTTCATAGATTTTACGCTTTTCGCTCTTTTCAGCCATCAAATGGACCGTAAATCAGTATAAATCATATTGTTTATACATCTTCAGAAGTCAATCTATAAATAGTTTAACTTTTTATGGGTTGTGATTGGTTAGTTCAAAATCTACGTATCACAATTTCGATACAGTAGTAAATCCTTTCATTTTTTTTTTCACGATTCTGTCTTGTGTTGGAACTTCAAAAAACTAAAGGATGGGATCTTGTTTGGGATCCTTTTCACTTGCCAACTGTGTAAGTGTATTTTATTTTTTTACAATATATTCAGTTTTGACGTTTTATAAACGTTTTCAACATGTGAAGAAAACCGCCCTGGATCCGTAGCTGTATGTCACCGTAAACGTAGCGGAGTAGTTGATGTTAACTTACTATAAAACTGTTACGACATGAGGAGTGTTTATAACTATTTTGTTTACTGTACGACTAACAGTATTTAAACTTGTATTTACTTTTACTTGCACCAATATCTCAGAACAATGAAAAAGGGGGGATAGGTTTCCAGTAGGCTACAGGGAAACTTGTTTGTGCAAACGTTTTTGTTACAATATCGAAAATACAAAGACAAACACAGGGCGGTAACCGATTTAAAACCACACTGCATCCTCTGTACGGTTGACATGTAATTTGATCATAGGTACCGGCAAAGACAGTGGTACCAGCAGTTACAGTCTACGATAAATTTCAGCGTTTCCCTGAACCGAAAATATTTTCCTATTTTAATCAGTTTTTGAAGTGCTTCTGTTTAACACGTGTAGTTGTGCTGGAACATGTTGAAACTTTTTGAAGTTACGTAGGTCAACCTGTAGTGCTTTGATTTACTGGATGGCCTTTTCAAAAGTAAGTTACCATTGTAAAAATGCTGTAGCCCAGTTTGTTTGGGAATAGATGCTGTGTGTAAATTTGGTGCTGTGCAGATGTGAATTACCAAATCAGACAAAAAAGCTCTTTCACTCCAGTGTTTTATCTGTGCCTCGCCTTTGTGTTTTTCTAACCCGAACCGCCCCACCCCTCTTCTGAAAAGGCCTCGTGTTTGTGTGGGTCCTCCCCCTGCCTTCTTTTGAGGTGTTGCCCCTGTACCAACACCTCCATCATGACCCGACTGGCGTTCTCATTTTTCCTGTTCCTGGGAACGATGGTGTCCATCATCATGGTCCAGCCCAGCACAGAGGCACACCTCAGAAAGGTACTCACAAGATTTACACAGCTGAGTCACTTTTCACACTCTGACGGTCGGGTTGTTAGTGAAAACTTCATGTTCGATGTGGAAAGGCGTCAAGATTCTCTGTCCCTTGTATAGGTGTTGACTCAAAAGCACTTTTCTGGATTTTTTTGTATGTCTCAGCAAGCTCTCCCTCATTTTAATTTCTAATTTTTTTTACCCACTTAATGAAGTGTAAGACATTAATAAACTTGTATAAAGTATTGATGGAGAGACGGAGATGGCGTGGAAATGCATGGGGATAAAAGCATGTACTTAATGATACTAAAAGGCAACACAGAATGTACAGGGAATCTGCACTCTGGGTATAATTGCATGTCATACAGTAGCTGTCAGCAGGCAATTGCATGGGTTGGTTATTGCATGTGCAACAGATGCGTGCTGGTTCATGCGCCTGACTGTGAGCTCTGCCTGCAGATCCCAGGCTTCTGTCTGGGCAGCAATTTCTCGTGGGGGATGGACATGAAGACCAACTGTGATGTTGTTGTGGGCTATAAGTCTGTGTACCGCATGTGCTTTGGTATGGCCTGCTTCTTCACTCTGTTCTCCATCATCATGGTCAGAGTGCGCACCAGTAGGGACCCCAGGACAGCCCTCCACAATGGGTATGTTCTGCCCCAGAGTCAAGCTGCTCTCATGAAGCGGGGAGGAGGGAAAACTTCATTCAGAGTTCTCTTTGATTGCTATCAATTTGATTAGATAAATGTTCTCCCCACTCATAAATTTGTTGGTGGGTAGCCATTGGGTGTGGTCAGCTCTGATTGGCCAGCAAATGGTGTGCATAAGAATAATGGACATAAGACATGTTTGAGAGAAGCACAGGTAGGCAAGAACTTTGTAAACTTGTCTCTCATTTGCAGGTTCTGGTTCTTTAAATTTCTCGTCCTTCTCGCGATAACGGTAGGAGCTTTCTTCATTCATGCTGAAGAATTTGACACAGGTAGTTATGCAATGAAAATAACTCTTAGTGATCAGATGTTACAAAGTAACTGTGCATACAGACGAGTACACTTTTTTTCACCTCTAGATCTACTATGAAAACTATGGTGATGTTTTTGTTTTTTTTGCTCATGGGTTAATATTAGTTCTAGCCTTCTGAACTGTCTGGCATGTGGTTGACTAAGCATTGTTTTGTTTATAAGAACTACACCCCTTTACCTCAAAGTTTTAACAGTCACCATTTCATCTGAAATGAGCTGTCATTGTTTTTGTGATATCTGCAATGGGTTGGCACCCTGTCCAGTGTGTGTCCTGCTTTGCACTTTAAGCTGTCAGGGGATAGGAATCAAGCCACCCGTGACCCCGCACAGGATAGGTGGTTAGGTAATAGAAGGAGGGATGTTATGATCTTCCCTCATCCTCTCTGGCAGCATGGTACTGGATTGGGCTCCTGGGTTCCTTCTTATTTATCATCATACAACTGATTCTGATGGTCGACTTCACCTACTGCTGGAACAAGTCCTGGATGGAAAAAGCGGAGGATGGAAAACGGGGCTTGCTTGCAGGTATCCCTTTAGGACACGTCCTTAGTTAATGTGCCATCATTATCACACTCAAGTTCATAGCAGTTTTTTCACCAAACTTGTGTTAGTCTCTTTGTATCTCAAATGGAGAATCAGCTGGGAAAAATAATGGTCCTTAGTTCTACGTAAGATTTGCTGTGTTAGGAACCCATGTAAAATAAGGCCTGTTTTACTGCTTAACAAAAGCATAAATTCTCCCGTGTTCCTTTATTGGGTTGTGGTTAGCGGTTTTAAACAACCCAATGACCATTGCATCATTTTCTGTACTATGTTTCAAAGCACCAAGGATGATTTCTGAGCTGAGTGTTAGAAAGTGGGAAAGGTGACAGTGTTGTATAGCCACAGTGGCCCTGTGTGTATACAGTGTGAGTGCCTCAGCCTGTTGCCTTTCTGACCTCTGGCCTGCTTATCCACTGTCTTGCAGCTCTTGTGTTATGCACTGTGCTGTTCTACAGCCTGGCCTTGATTATCGTGGTTCTGCTGTATATATTCTACACCAGACCTGATGACTGCACTGAAAATAAGTTATTCATCAGCTTCAACCTTATTTTTTGTTTTGTGGTCTCCATTGTTTCTGTTTTGCCTAAAGTCCAGGTGAGGTGCATTCCTTTGAGAGGCAGCTCAACTGTATGTATCGATGCTGTGACATAACAGGTGTGTGTGTGTGTGTGTGTGTGTGCGTGCGCACGCATGCATGTGTTTGCATACAGAACTCACATGCCTACTGTGGCCTGCTCCAGTCCTCCGTCATCTCCTTCTACGCTATATATCTCACGTGGTCTGGCTTAACCAACCATCCTAGTAAGTCACTCCCCGGCCTACTGAGATACAGATGTGTGGTGCTGTTCTGACATTCGCACTGCATTTCACTGTATTTGTACATTGACATCTGGGCTTGCTCATTCCTCTGGTGTTCTCACTGGAACATGATGCATGCTGTGTTTTTAAAGGCTAGTTCTCTTCCATAGGATTGCTTAAAACCATAACGCTGTACCTAAGTACCTGCACCTGCAGTTGAGACAGTTAAGAAAGGTGTTACGATCCCTGTGTTGTCTTGGGACATGGTCAGCTATCCAGACATCCTCTTCTCCTCTTTCAGATCACAATTGTAATCCCAGCCTGATGAGTCTGGTCTTCAGCTCCAGCACTGCAGACCTCTCCCCTACTCCTGAACAGGAGCAGACATGGAATTTCGACGGCATCCTGGGATTGGTGATCTCTAGCTTTTGCATCCTCTATAGCAGGTTGGCCCATTGACACATCTTTCAAACAAAAGTTGAGAATCCTTCACTCTCATTTAGGGCCAGCAGTTACAGCCTTTTACAGTGGCAGCAACAGAACAACATATAACTATTGTAATCTAAAGCAATGTACTTCCCAAGATTTATTTTGACTACTTATTTATCTTGTGTTAAGTTAAGACTCTACAATGAACCTGCTGTCTTTCAAAGTCTGCACGAATAGTAGCTAAATGGAACTTCTGTAAACGATTACTTTGATAGTATTTGCCAAGCAACAACTTGGCACCCATCTAGTGTAAGACGGCCTTGACTTCAGAACATTCCGGAGATAGAGTTACCCAGAGCTCAAGTTACATGGAATTGTTCTAAGGATGACCTTCTGCTGAACTGATACGCACATGCATATGCACACACATCTCGCACTTTAGTAACTTCGCAATTTATTTCACACATGCAAACCAAACACTTGCTTGAGGTTTTAGATCAGTAGATATCTGGCAATGGAAGCATAAACAATCTGAGCACTGTGGCAGAGCTAAAACCAGCATGTTACCAGCAGCCTGGTGGTTCAATGGGTAGAACCTCAGGCTGGGATGCAGAAGTTTCCTGGGTGCCTAGCCACCAGGTGCGTCCTTGAGCAAGATACTCGGCACTAGCTCAGTGTAACCCATATGTGAAATGTAAGTCGCTTTGGATAAAAGTGTCTGCCACATGAATTAATGTAAGAATATTCAGTCTCTTTATCTTAAAGACAGCCAGTTTTGACTGCGGTAGGTGACCCGCTGGCTGCGAGGCAGGATTTGACCGTGTGTAACCCTGATTTTTCACCATTAAACCACACGTTCTGCTGCTTCCTGCCAGCATCCGCTTAACCACCAAAAGCCAGCTGAACAAGTTGCTGCTGTCCGGGGAGGACGACGGCATGTCGGGAGTCACAAATCGCTGCAGCTTTTTCCATTTCTGCATGGCTTTGGCCTCGCTGTACATCATGATGACCATCACAGACTGGTACCAGTGAGTGTCTTCCAGGCCGAGTCCTATACGAAGCACGAGTGTTTCAAAGATGCGTTGCTTTCTGCTGAAGCTGAGGTGTTAAATTGCTTCTCACCATGGGCTGATTAATTGGGGTTGGCGGAAACACCCAGCGTTCATGCAGGTTCTGCAGTCAGAACCCATACCACAGATTGAATTGCTCCTTTTTTATGGTTGCTGTTACCCCCCCCCCCCCCACATACTCCATGTAAATGTGCACACGTGGGTTTTACCTTTGTCTTGAGTAGTTGTGAGAAGGGAGTCCATCTCCTTTTCACATTTACTACGTTTTTCTGACATTTTAAGTTGTACATACATAAAAGCTTACAACTGGCCTAGTAGCTTTGTGGGTAGAGCAACAGGCTGGGATGCAGAAGTCCCCTTGGTTTGAATCCCAGCCCAGCCACCTGGTGTTCAAATTCTAGCTCAGCTGCCAGGTGTGTCCTTAACCTAGACATTCAAATGCCAGCTCCCTGGGTGCTGTGTGTGGTTGTCTACCGCTCCCCCAGGGGATGGGTTAAATGCAGAGAAACAATATCGCTGTAACAGGTATATGAATTGTTATAAGTCATTTTGGATAAAAGCTTCTGATAAATGTTAATGTAAATTTTGCTTTCTAGTTGATATATACCACATACAGTCATAGTCTTCTGTTTGCCAGGGGGCTGTTTGCCTTCCTGTATTTTATATGCTTACGTCAAGCTTTTTACATTATTAGAAGCTGGTGTAACAAACTGGCAAAAAAGTAATAAGCAATATTTGACATGTGCTGGAGAGTGAGGGAACGTGGAGTAGTTAGTGTTAGTTCCTAATATGGGGTGTGTTCTCCCCTGCAGACCGGTCCTAGCCAACCAGGCCACGCAGAGCCAAATGCGTGCCACTTGGGTGAAGATGTGGTCTAGCTGGCTTGGGCTGGCAGTCTATCTCTGGACCCTGGTGGCTCCCATTGTGTGTAAGAACCGCGACTTCACCTGACTGCAGACACACGCAGGTGCAGTAGGTGGGGGGAGACCAAGACAAATTCCACTGGCCGAAGTGACTTTTTTTTTCCCTGCCATTGGCTGTCTTTTCTGTCACTCTATGTGTGTTTGTGTGACTGAGATTAAAATAGTTAGCTTTTTCTCCTGAAATGATTTCTTATCATTTAATTTCTGCATTTTAAATTTTGCTGTTTTCTTTTCTCATGCAGCTCGGAAATTTTATTAAATTAACATTTAAATTCATATTAAAATTTTATATTGTTTAGAAACAAATTACAGAAATTTTAATATTGCTTTTTCAGGTTGACAAATTTCTTAGAATATGTTTTTGGTAATTATTTTTATTAATATCGTAATACTGGTGAGGTTTATGTCCACATTTGCTGTAACACTAAACAAAATACATTTTACATATTTTATCATTTCCAAAGACCATGAATAGTTGTATACTTTTGCTTTGCTATGTAAGAATATATATTCTGAATTCAGGTGTGCTGTGTAGTAGCTCTGCTTCTTTTCAAACCGTTTAATTAACAGACAGATGGAGGGTAATGATTTTCTTGCGGCCAGTAGATGGTGCTGTTTGTTCGCTGCAAGTCTCACTGGACATATGCCCAAACGAACACTTCAGTTTGAATGTGGTGGGCTAACAACTGTTAGAAACAGTCAGCTCAGTATTTGGTAACAGCAGCCACTTCCCTGGTGGAGATTACTCCCTAACGGATCGAAAGCAGACAGAAGGCGAACAAAATGGGCTTCATCTAGTGTCAACGCAGAAGAAAAGGAAGGTATAATCACATTTAGCTATTTCTCTGATGCAGCACAGGCTAAACTCCTCCCACACAATAGTGGAGACAAGAAGTAATGAGTCATTCCTTTCACTGCTTCTCGGAACCCTTTCAGTTCGACAGCACTGCCTACTCCGTCTCTCTCCTGATCACGTGACACAGACACTTACAAACCTGAATACCAACGCCTCCCCCCCCTCCCAGCCCTGTGTGACCGGCCGCAATAGCATGTGTTGTCTGTGACAGCCAAAACGACTGAGGTACGAGAAGCATTCCTTTGCATCGGTGCTGGCAGGAGGAGGAGCTCAGGGGATTCTGTACACAGCTGCAAGCACCAGCGCTTGCCTACGCTGGCCACTCGCGCAGTCGCATTTATCTTGCCGCACATGCTTGCACCGCTTCTACACCTTGGCACAGATTTTACACCAGTACAGATTCACTGCCTTCTTAAACGTATGCAAACACCAAACCAGTATACACCCTGCAATAGGTATATAGGTACCTACGCGCGCGCAGATTCCCTCGAGTGCCGCATTTGGGGGGAAAAAAACTAAGTTTGCCCTCAGGCTGGATTTTGTTATTGGAAACATTTGAAAAACTTTTTTTTCTTCCCCCAAAAGGTTTGTCCTTGTCTGCAATGCATCTCTCAGCTAAAGAAACTGCAGGTTGCAGCTGGTCCATCAGAGAGAAGCACTGCAAGTGAAAGTAGATGCTGCCCCATGGTCAGATGGCTGTTGGGTTGCAATCCAGCTTAGGCCTCCTGAGAACCCCAGCAAAAGGGAGGTATTAGGCCCGGACTGAACCTCCCCCTGCTCATCCAGCCAAATCCCATATTTTTTGCGTTCCCCCAAAAGTGAGTGCGTCACAGGTAGCTGCGGTTCTGCTTCTGTGGCTGCCATGTCTGCGACCTCGTCAGTCCGCCTCTTCCTGGGCGCGAAGACGGTGCACATCAGGGTCCACGTTCCCCAAACGTTTTATTAAGACTGGGAGTTTATTTTGGCATAATATGAGTCAAAATGCACCATAACGGTTACCTCCTTTGGGAGTAACTATCGCCATCACATGGTGCATAATAAAATTCTGATAATATAACTGACGGAGCCAAGTGTGAAAATTCAGCCATGATGTAATGCCCAGCGTCCATTTCAGCAGCATTTCAGTTCTGTATGTGGGAGGAGGACATAGCTTAGGCTTGTTATGAAATAAAACCCACACCTATCAGAGTAGGCTGCATGAGGAGCACGCATTACATCAGCTGCAGTTGATAAAAAAGACACGTTCAAATTCATTCCTTGGTGTCTCCCTGGGGTCTCCTTTTGTTCAACAGCCTCCGTTTGTTCATTTATTTATTTATTGGGGGGGGGGGGGGGTGCGGTGATGAAGTCTTGAGCAGGAGATGTTACGCCTTGTCCTTACTCCGCCCAGTGGCACATCGCGTGGAAAGAACTCAATTGAAGCGATGCGATAAATAAATAAATAAATAAACAAACTGGGAAAGGGGTGGGGACATCGGTGCGTCTCGTGGTTAGTAGTGCGATGTACGCTGTTAGCATAGCTGGAGACAGTGTCCCTGTAGTGTCGATCAGCTGATCGTGGAATTGCAGCTTCCGTTTGACGCTGTGGAGGGAAAGCCCCCCTCGTGTTGATCCGCCACCCAGACGCACTGCAAGGACTTGCACTGCCACACTCGCCCTCGTCCGTTTCGGAGGATGCACATTTCAGTCTGTCAACTAGGGAAGTTAACAACAGACTCGTGGTCATTTTTGTACCAACGCTGTTCATCCCAATAGTTTCATCTGTTGGCTGAAGAAAAAAATGTGTAAGAACGAGTATCCGAAACAGATGATACGCCAGAATAGTTAAGTTAAATTGCTCTTGATGGTAAGGATTTTAAATCTGATATTTAATATGCAATTACACCGTATTATCCTTTTGAAACAGTAGTCATACATGCGCGGATACTGTATATGATAAATATTAGTTTGATTGACGTGTATTTCATGTAGACATACATTTTGTATCTGATGTCATCGGTAACAAGTGTGGATCTTCTATTGTTAAGGTGTACCGTTCGTTCCTGTGCTGCTTACAGTTAGATTTCAGAATCTCTTGCGAATGTTTCGGCTTACTGTGTAGTACAGTAGCCTATTGTTCCCTGTTATTTTGCAAAACAAAGTAGGTGCACTGCCATGCGTTTTTATTACTGTTACCCTCTGTATGCAATTAATTGCTCATTTTACTTAACTAGCCTTTCCAAGCCAATCTGCAACATAACTTGTAATTAACACACTTCTAAACGTACAAACCCTCCGCCTGTTTTACGTTAGACGATAGCTGTTATGATAATAAAACAATAACCATTGCATGCTTCGCATGATGAACGGGTCCGTTCTAATTCTGCGCGTCTCCAGTGATGCTGAGATTAACGGGTGAGCACGCGCAAAGCAGGGAACTGTGTGTTCCCAAGACTTGGAGAGGATAACAAATTAGCCAGTCCTGTTGTAAACAGTGCTACTTATAAAGTGATTTAAAAGCCGTGTGCAAATGGGTACAGTGGAGAAGAAGTGAAAAGTTAATAGCTGTAATTACGCTGTACCGCTTTGCTTTTCCCTGAAACATTTAGCGGGGTGCTATAACATTACATAATAACTATTCGTCCTAGTGAGGGATGCGGTGAGAACCGATCCAATAGACTATCACCGCAGCGCAACAGAAACAAAAATATCCAGATGTCACTTTTTGTCAGCGGCTGATGTTTTCTGTTACGTACGATAAACCATTGCCTAATCTGAAATTATTTTTTTCAACGTAGTTCGTTTTACAATATAGATGTGGGGTTTATGAAATTCATAAATTGAGCCTCTTTAAGAAAATTGTGCACAGTAGATTAAAGGTGCAAAATATGACAAGGCATATGGCTCGCTTGTTTGTTAAATCATACCATGAACTTAGAACATCGTTTTGGAGAAGCGTCTGCGATTCTTTTCCTATTGTATTTCGACATGCCATTACGTCATTATTTTAAAAAGGGTGGTGCAATAAGATTTTAATATCGACGCGAGCAACTTTGCGTTTCGATATTTGCTCTCAGCTCGGGTTTCCATCCGGCGTTTCCTGTTCTGTTGCAGCATCGTTGTCGATCGGAGTCGAATAGTTCTCGCCGTCTTACTTTGCAAACGCTTAAAAAGTGGATGATGCAGTTTATCTTAACCGCGGTTTGCGCGCAACGTGTGGCCAGAGGACCGAAAAGTTACATCGGAGATCTAACAGCCGTTTACAATGTGGTATTCCGTTTCCACGTGGAATAACACATTGTTCTGCCCTATCAGGTGTACCCTGACACTGACACAAGTCACTGAAAAATAAAAATAGATTTGGCACTAGGAGAATGACGACATGGGGACAGGGGGGGATGTCCTGTTGAATACCTACACTGCCAGCCTTACGGTCTGCAGTGGAGGAGACGCGTCTCATCTCCTTTGTTTCTGTTGAAGTCAGAGGTTAACCGAATTGGTGGCTCCGTGATCCATTGGTGGGGGGGGAGGGGTGTTGTGGAGAACAGCCAGGAATGGTCGTCTGCAGTCCTGTGATATCAGCGGTGGCACCAAGGTACAGATGGTGCCAGCGTATGGTGCAGCGTAGGAGATAGCCGCTCCTGTGTTCATTACTAAGAGGTTAGCAGCTACAGGAACATAGGGCTCAGCCCACCTGTAGCCCGTGCTGCCTGCTATTATCCACCTCCCAGACTGACTTCTCATCACCACAAAATGGTCATTTACAGTGCGCCTTGTCTTTCTGCTCAGTGTCTACCCATTTATAAAACTGGATATTTCAAGGGCTTTCATATCCTGGGTTATGAGTCAAACAACATATGAGTTACTAGTTTATGTTCTTAAAAATACAATACGTGCTTTTCGGGGTTATTTGAGAGGTGCCGTGATGGGTAAGTTATTTTTAACTCCTGAGCTGGAGAACCCACACAGAACAGCCCGTTACATTAAATAGGCTGACTTGTTTTGAAATGATGCAAGTTGAATCTGCGATTGTTGTGTCACCTTGCATGGGTGGACACTATAGAACAGGATCGAGGGACATGTGTGGGGTGAAGGGAGGGGAATGCAAAGCAGGTCGTCTAGAGGGGGTGGCACTTCCTACAGGCCAGTGTGTGTCTCATCAGGAAGGATGCTGGGAGATAAATTTAGACCTCCAGCGCTCCTTCCATCTGCTGCCCCTCAGTTTGGGTCCGTTTCCATGGGAACCAGCATGGGGATCCTGTGAATGTGAGAGGAGTAAACAGCAGATATATACATGAGCTCGTTATCATGGACAGAGAACCCTAACGGCGTGCGTCCCGTTTGGCCGTTTCCTTACAGTTGCAGCAGCGCCCAGCAGATGAAAGCTACGGCCCCTCTGACGTAGCAAATTCAAATCACAGTTTAGACACTGTCTGTGACCTTCCATACAGATAGTGGTAGCTTCTGGAAGATATATGGAATTCAAAAGAAGCAACAAAGAGTGGACTGAAGCCAGAAATAATGTTTTACATTGGGGTACTCTGGAGGGGAAATGAGATCTTAACACTCAGAGCATGTGCTTTATGCCACTTGAGGTTTTGTAAAGGCACTTTGAACATATCAAACATCATTCAATGGAAAGAAACCAGTAAAGTGGCAGGACAGTGCAGTTAGCCATTGGCAAAGATCAGCAATTGCCCCGTGACACAGATTCGTACCACCTTGCCAAGCCTTCCTGGGTTGTGGCCTTTTCCTCCTATTTGCCTCCTGTCCACCTGCACATCGCACCTGTTGCTGTAGCTTGTTGCTGCAGACCCCCCCTGCATGGTTCGGTGGGAGCTCACTGCCACTCCATTGTACTGAGGAGGTGCACATGGGGGGCAGCATTAGGATCGCTGTGACCTTTTGCCGTCAAGTCCTGCATGCATGTGTGCTCTGTCCAAGTTAAGCAGTTCCTCTTGTTAATGCCGTTTTGTAGGAGGAAACCACCATAAATCCCACTGCTGGATAAAACTAAGACACTTAGCAAAAGTCTTTGGATCATTTAAAATGGGCAAAATGAAAAGGCAAGTCAAAGGTGGAAGGGAACAAACCAAGAATCCAGTTGGTTCTTATGTTTCTTTAAATGGTTTTAAGCACAGCGTTGGCTACAGTTAGCAGTGAAATGTTCAGTAATCAGGACGTGAATGAGTAATTCATATTTGTCATCATTTGTGAAATGCATAAAAATATAAAACCGACCGGAATCATCTGCATAGGAAACCTTGTCTTATGTTTGGTTTAATTGATGTTTGTTTTCTTAATTCAGTCGTGTACCTACTGTTCTGGTGCCGCCACATTTCTAAATTATGCTGCAGAAATGTTTCCAAAACCCACTCCATAACACAATTATCTGTTTGACTCAGTTGTTTTTTTTCACAGAATCTTGGAACCAACTTGAAGAGATGGACTAGTGACCGTTGAGTCATTGTGCTGGCTATCACTAGGTACAGCAGTGATCTGGGCAGTAAGGGGGGGCAGATTAAAATTCAGTCCAGGAGAAGAGCTGCTTGACCTGGCAGCCAACACAATCAAGGTATGGGAATACCTTTGTCCATGAAATGGATTTTGGTTCTTATTCTGGATGCTCCCAGCTCCATTTCAGTGGGGCCTGTTTCTTCAGGGAAGGGCATATATTTTTACTTTCATTGAAATTAAAATGGAAACGATGAACAGGCAAATCAATTACAAACATACACAAAAGTAGAACAGTACTGTCTTGTTTAAACTAAAGGGCCTGTTGACCCAACCTTCAAGCCTTTTAATGGGTGTCATTTTGGACAACCTAATGAGGCAACGCTTCCTCAGTTCTCCAGTGTCCACCTGAGGTTCTTCACCGCCATATGGCGACCAAGCCTAACCAGTCCACCAAACAGAAAAAGTGCAGTGAGCACCAACTGTCTCTTTGTGGAGCACCATTGCAGGACTGTTCTCCTGCTGACACACGGTGTAGACATTATTGCCGACGGCACAAGCAGCAGCACAAGCGGACAAGGCTGCAGCGGGGCCCTGCCGCTCGACTGAGAAGAACAAGAGCAGCTGTTTCAAGTACAGCTCTGAGCCAGCAAGGTTGTAGTAGTTTTAGCAAGAGCAAACCTTCACCATCTGTCTCAACAGAGGCATCTGCCTCAAGTCCACAAGCCCTTTTACAAGGAGTCTGCAAAAAGGCAAAACATCGCCAGAAACCTGGGAAGTACGTGTGTAGATACTGTGGACGTGCCTGTGCCAAGCCCAGTGTTCTTCAGAAACACGCTCGATCGCACACAGGGGAGGGGCCACACACCTGCGCCCCATGTGGCTTTTCCTTCAAGACAAAGAGTAAGCAACAAAAGTCTCACATACAACACACAAGAGCAGTGCCACCTGCTGTTGGGAGGGAGCACAGCCCAAAAACGTCAAAAAGTGGGAAGCTTGCAAGGGGCCAGATGGACCTTAAAGAAAGTGAAACCATGAATTCAGAAGGTGAGTCCAGCCAGCATGGGTGCACTTCCTCTGCCATGGAAAAGGAGCATGAAGGAAAAGTTCTACAGGAGACCAACACTACACCAACAACCTTAGCAAGGGCAGCTCCAGCTACAAAGGATACCCAGCCAACTGATGGTGCCCATGCAGTCAAACAGAGGTTAGCTCTGCGGCTAAGTGAAAGGATGCATGCTCCTGTCGGCCTACCTGATGAGGCCACGTCCTTCATGGAGTCATGGAACAAGGGCAGCACAGAGTCAGGCTATTTCTCACATTCTGAAAGCGGTGAATGGTCACAGGCAAGCCCACCCAGCACTGAGGCAAAGAGCTATGCAGAAATCATACTTGGAAAATTTGGGCGGATAGACCAGCGACACAGGAGCCCACTTCAGCAGTGGCGTGCATCTTCAGACCCAGTAGAGAGAAGGAGGAGCATTCCTTTAAATGTGCCTACTACTCAAGTAATTGAACACATAACCAAGCTCATTACCATCAACGAAGCCTTGGTGGACACCAAAGAGATTGACAGTGTTAAACCTAGAAGATCAACCCTGTCCAGGAAAAGCAGCACAGAGGTCCCAAAGGTATCAGCTACAAAATTACCTAGTATGTTTCACACCAAGAATGAAGCACCACGGACTAGCACTACCAGCTCTGTCGATTTAGGGTGTCCACGGGAGCCCCTACATCCCAGATTTTGTACGGTTGACTTTCTGAGTGGTCGGCCTTACCCAGCACCACTTGTTAGGAGCCACTCAATGCCCTCTCCAGCTGGTATGGCAGAATCCCCTGCCCGCAGGTTTCGCCTCAGTCACTCCTTTGATGAACAGCAAGCCTTACCGGTGGGAAAGAAGGTGGGCCGTCCCCATGGCATACTGAGGCGTCAGCCAGCACTTGAGGTGTCTCCAGAACCGGAGGTTTCTCTGCAGGAGCTGACTCCACACCAGTCTAGTATCGACACTATGGTGGCCACTCCCTGGCAGAGCCAATATGGAGGTCCACAGGAACAGGAAGGAAAGACTTACATTTCTGGCTGCAGAGGGAAGGAGGGCTTACAAGCACATGGGTCTAGACTCCTCATTGAACATCCACCTGAAGCTCTTAAGAAGGTAGTTAAGGAGGGTGTGTTACTCCAAAGGTTGCAGCAAGAGGAAACTAAGGAACATGAGGTGGACTTATCTAAAGTACAGGAGACAGCATCTTACATAACCCCTACCTCTACATACACACAAAGTAGGAAGGACAGTCATGCAGGGGATAGGCTGACAAAGGCACATGAGGTGTTGCAATCACATCCAGGTGTGAGGAGCAGCGGGAAGGTTATCTCAGTGATACAACACACCAGTGCTTTTGAGAACAATGGCAAAGCGTTTTCTGTTTTCTCTGCCAACAAGGACCGTCAAACACTTACAAAAGACCTGGCAAAACCATGTTCCTACTCTTATCAAGTGCACCAGTTGAGTATTCAGGTGCCCAGGTGTGGCACGGATGTGAAGCCATGTGCTGTGGACTCAAGAACGTTCCAATGGCCAAAGCGCAGCTCGTCCCTGGCTCAGCTCCCAGCAGAGAAATTACCCCTGAAGAAAAAGTGCTTACGCCTCGCAGAAACAGCCCACTTCTCTAGTGAGCCCAGTCTCAAGTCAACACAGAATAACTTGGGCTCCAGCAGCACATCATTTACATCAAACTTTCACACGTCTTACAACAGAATACCTCAAGCTGACACCGAGTCCCTGGTTGCAACGGTTCCCAAGAACTCTCAGATGGCCCTTCCTATGACTGTGCTTCCACGCCCACAACAAACACAAACACTGCCCAGTTCTAGCTCTGAAGTACAAGCTACAGAGACCTGGAGTGCGTCCTGTTCCTCCGCGGAGTCCTCCTCTTGTACCCGGAGTACAAGACGGATGTGCCACCTTGTGAAGCATCCTACCAATGTAGCAGCTGTCCAGGAGGAGACGTCTCCATGCCAGATAATAACAGCAGAGATAAGTAAAGCAGTGGTTTTCCAGCTATGTTCACCTAGTGCTGATAAAGCTCTGTTTGCTCCTAAACTCAGCCCAAGTCCAGAATCTTCCACTGAGGCCAGAATAACTGAACCTTCTTCCAACATAAACTCAACCTGTATTCCTTCTGAGCCTCTTACAGAACCAAGCATCACCCCATTCACCTACAAAGCAAATTCACATTCCATAGAACATTCACTGTCTCATTGCCCAGTGTTGTCTTCCTTAGCTAACCAACCAGCAGTCACAGAGGGCCGCCTTCTTGTTCAGCCCGTCTTAACATTTCTGTCATTAAAGAACCTCTCCGGTGCCGATGCTGTCCTACAGTCTATACCTCTCAAATTGCAGATTCCTGGAGAATCAACTCAACAAAAATCCAAACCACTCCATTGTCCTTCACAGGACCAGATCCCTATCCCCCGTCAGTATGTTCCTCTACCAGACATCTGTAGACCCATGGACAGACTCACAGTGCCAGTTCGCACTCAGACGGCCATACCCAAATATGGAAGTGCTCTGTACACTACACGGACTCAGAGAACATTAAAGGAGAATTGTCACAATCAACGCATAGCCTGCCCCAGTAACAATATTCAGGACTGCCAGCTCTTGCCCAAGTCAGAGGAGGGAAGGAAGCATGCACTATCCACAGCAGACTCTCCAGAGTCAGGCACTAAGACCGACCACCAGGAGAAACGAGCAAAGATGGACGAAGAAAGTAATGATAATGATGAAGATTCTATGAATAGAGATGGGCATACCGACGCTGGAGGAGTGGAGAACAAGACGATCACCAAACCAGTTTTGACTGGTAAATGGGAAGAGCAAGAGGTTGGCATGGAACAGGAAGAGAATGGCAAGGAGCACCGCAGGGAGCCAGGGAAGAGGACGGCCGAAACCTCGGACAAAGAGGAAGGTAGCCAAAGGATTACCCTGAATGCGACGAGCGTTGATCAAAATCCTTATCTCTGCCTCCACACAGCCACCTCAGTTAGCTGGTGCCTCCTTCAGCACCCAAAATTCTCCAGCCAGAGGGGTATGTCCACCTCAGTTTGCCCAAACGAGTGCAATAGCGTGCCCTCTTTGAACCCGCTAGGCTTGTCAGCTAGAGTTGCTCTCTCTCTGCTGCAGTCCAAACAGAAACAAAGTGCTGAGGTCTATACCACTGCCACGACACCTCTGCCCGCATCTAGTGAGCTACTTCTTGCCAGAAAGCCTCAGACCTCTGAGGTAAGTGTGACCCAATCTGCATGATCTTTCCATGAATCCAATCTAATACAGTTCACAACACAACTTGCGCATGCAAAGAATACATGAAGAGTTCCTGCTTTAAGAAACGACTACTTCAATACCGACACATAGGTTTCAGTTATGAAATGTGACGTGATATTTGTTCATCAATCAATCAATTAATTTCACTTTAAAAATTTTGCATAAGTAAGGCTTATAAAGGACCATGTTTTAAGGTCACACGTGGCACACCAGACAGTTGCTGTCCACTGTCAATACATGCTGTTTGAAATCCTCTACTGGTGATGCTGTTCTCAGGTGCTTCATCCTGATGCAGGTGAGCAGGGCTGATGAATACACCCAGATACGTGCCATCGTGTGCACCTGTACAATTCGGGGAACCAACTGAGGAACAGCCACGGAAGACTTAAATTCAATGACGAGGTGCCACCCAGCTTCAGAGAGAGCGTGTTGCCTTGTCCATGTAGGGACCAGAGAGGGGCCAATCAGGAGGTTCCAGGTATCCGCTCTACACTAGCGCAAACACACCATCAGCATCTGCACTGCCTCCATCACGAGAGCGCAGATGTGTCGTCAGGGACCTGTGTCAGTTTACCATTTACAGCATTCATGAGTGCAAAGAGCTCTGACCGTTTTGTAAAAATTTTCTGCACTCTATTCCTCCTCTTTCCTGTGTTAGAGGGGGGTTGGGCGCCCAGTTGACCTTGAGCCCACATGGGTTTTTTTCTGCTCATTAAGGGGTTTTTGGTTCGTCTCCTTCACTGTCTGCCGAACCTCTGTTTTTCTGTTCCATTTTTTTACATTACGTATTGTCATGCACATCCGCTAAGTGCCTTCAGGGGTGCTTTGCTGGGGAGGTGTTACGTAAGAATAAATTCAGTCGAGCTAGATTCTGACACATCCACTGGCACTGGGATTTCAAAATAGCGCAATTACAGGTAAATGAATTTGGTAAGGGAATCCTAAAATTGGTGACTTCTTTCTGTCTGTTATTTTTCTAGAACCACCTTTTAAAACATTTTTTTAAATGAAACTTTTAAAAAATAGCTTTTAACTTGCATCTTCTTTTCTCTCATGTGTTTTGTTTTATTTTCTAATGGCAATGGTGTTATCATACCATGTCATTATTTTTATTTTGAACTTTTATTTTAAGATTTTCCTAATTTATCCAAGATTATTATTATTATTATTATTATTATTATTATTATTATTATTATTATTATTATTACGTCAATTTGTTTGTCTGATCCCAGCCGATATGTGTGAACCTTGGATCAACATTCCATTATGAAAGGTACGTTATAGTGATTAGAATATTTTAAAATATTATATTCAGTATGCATGTTTATTGTAACTTTTAAGTTATAACAGATTTCATCATATATTAAGCAGTCACGGTGGATATAAGTTTTTGTCTGTGCTCTGACAAGGGCATCTCTGGCAGGTAGCTGGAAAGACCCCCCCACCACCACCCAACTTCACTGCCCCAAACAAAGGCATTTTCATAGAACGCACTAAGAGAAACTTCAGGGAGATATGGAGCAGGAAATGGGACACGCGAGGACACGGTGAAGATGGTGGGGTTTCCTGTGTCTTTGTCATGTCCCTGCACTTTGTCTAATGCTGTCTTTTACATGTGTGAAATTCTAATTATATTGTGTTCTTGTGTGATTTATACTCAATGGTGTGTGTGTGTGTGTGTGTGTGTGTGTGTGTGTGTGTGTGTGTGTGTGCGTGTGTGTGTGTGTGTGTGTGTGTGTGCTCGCGCACATTTGGGTCCTCCTGCAGAGTGATTTTCATAGCCTGGATCTTGAAAAAGTAATGGTCACATGTCATTATTTTCCATTTCTGTGGCGATGACACTGAATTTATTAGGCTTGCTGAGTTCTTACATTGATCCTATTGACCAGCAGAGGGCAGCAGCAGTTCATGCACAAGAGCTGACTACACGTCTCACTTCCTGCTAAGAAGAGCCGAGCACCTGGACCAAGAGAAGCCAAATTTCCAATGCAAGGCTTTGGAGGACTCTGAGAACAACAATTATGATAGCTAAAATGAGGAACATTAGTTACAGATGGGCATTAGAGGTACTCTAACAAGAGACACTTTTGTGGTAGAACGTCATTCCTTTTGACGAAAGGGACAGATACATCACTCAATAAGAAGAAAGCTGCACCTCAATGGGAATGGCTGCCCCAAAACTCCAAGGTTTGCACAAGCTGTCACAGGTTGTCATAAACAAATTGTATTTTATTAGCTCCATGTCCTTACAGTTGCCCTTTATCTAAACATATGCATCAGCATTAAACTTAAAATAACAAAACTGGTCTAGAATATATAAATAATTTTGACAAATATTAGTGTGTACCGTTCCTGAGTTCCCAAAAAAATGTTTACTGTCGCTTTCCCACAGGAGACAACTTGAAAAATTGCTGTTATTTGTAAAAGCAGTAACGTAACTTGTTTGTTTGCGCCTTAAGCTTGCCTTGTTGTATTCTTCAGTGGAGCTCTCCATTGTCTGAGCTTCTCTCTGAAGTCTTTTTTTAAAGATATTATTTCAGAAAACAAGCAGCTTTACCAAAAACATGTACTTAAGCAATATTTTTGTACTGTATAAATGTATACACACATCAATATTATGATACATATGAATTTGTATGTAACTGTTAGCATGTTTTATAAAAACCATTAGCAGCATCTGTCTGCTACTTTAGTCTCTGGTTTTGTGTCTATGTTTTTGTAATTGTATACCTGTGAGCGAGAGAGAGAGAGTGAGATCGGGAAAAAGAGAGAGTGGGAGAGAGAGAAAGAGAGAGAGAGAGAGAGAAAGACAGAGAGAGAGAGAGAGAGAGAGAGCTGGTGTCCATATTCTGGTAAATAAAGATGTGCTCTACAAACAAGTAGAATGACCAGTGCAGAGGTACAACCTGATACTCAGTACTAGTCACCCTACTAATAACAGTACTCACAAACACCTTAGACCACCCAATAAAATTAAAATGTTACTAGGGCAGTAATTGCATTTGCTTGTGAAAACTTGATAATAATTATTAAATAAACCTGGGCTGCAGAAAATCTGCCGAAACCACTGTCTGAGCATATATTTAAATGGCTTTCTAGCTAAAAAGCATCACAGATCTCCCCATTTCTACAGGACGTGAGCATGTACAGCAGGACGTGTTGCTGAACTGTTTTGCTGAGCTCTGGCACAGTGGTGGGCCTTTCATTACAAGCCCAGCAGTTTTTCCAGCCCACCTGCTGACCAAACCCCTGCCTGTACATTCAGGCGAAAAAATTCAGGTAGCTCATTACAGGAGCAACGTCACAGGCCAGCTGTACGGCTTCCCCATACAATGGGAGGAGGCGGAGCTGTTGTTGAAAGTAAAGTCCACACTGGGACAGGAAGGGATAGAATTATGTCATTGTTCAGTAATTGATGGAATGCAATACAAATCTTTTCTTGTAAATACTTCCCAAACAACTTGTGCAATTTTTTTTTTGCAGTGGCAAACACAGCTGGGATTAATTCACTAATGACCAGGAAGTTATTTTATTATTTGGGTTATTATATATATATATATATATATATATATATATATATTACATGCTGATTAAAATGCCAGTTAAAATGTTTCATTTCTTTGTGGCTCTGAGATACTATTGTGTAATTTTTAATTGTTGTTTTTGTCCGTTACATTAAATAAATTCATAGACAGTAGATGGTAATGTGTTTATAAATAAATGAAGGCGACAGACCGACCATCTGGACTTGTGAGGCAAGTGTCAAGTATTATACATGGAGAGCTGCAGTATTCTGTTAGTCCAGTGCATTTTAATATGTGCCTACATAACTCTGGCTAAACACGAAAACTTCGTGTCTGAAGTATGTGTGCTAAAATATTTTCTGCCTCCTATTCTAAGTCCCAATGTTTGATTTATTAGATCTGATGCCTCTTAATGGTTTTTGGATTTAATATGTGGTTTAGCATTTTCTATAAGTGTTCTAATGTAGCTCTGAACCTTAATCTTGACATGGTTATTACCGTGAATTAGAATCCATTGTGTTTTTAAGACTATATAATAACTCAGTGTGAATATTATTACGGTAATAAAAACATCAGGATTGAACAGGTATGTTTCGGGGGTGTGAACGAAAACTATCAGAAGAGTCAGGTTAATTCACAGGAATGTAAATGCTTTCATGGATAAGGTACCATGATAAGTCTGGAGTTGACTTTTTTTTTTGAAAAACCATATACATACACACACACACAAACACACACACACACACAATCTGCAGTACATTATTAGTCATTTTGATACACACATTGTATTTGCTGTATTTCATCGTAGGTTATTTACCCAGCCTAATCTGGCAGAAGGAATCAAAATTTGTACCACAGACTGTGAGTGATACAGATCAGGGCATTGAAGTGTGAGCTACTTTCAACAATTATTATTTATGTGAAAACACATTGTCCTATTCCCGTAGTCACCACGGGAACATGAAAGTCATGTGACCTCACCCCATTGAGTCACAGCCTAATTATTTTGATGGTGGCAGTTCTACCCCACTGAGCCCAGACGAGTGACCTTGCTTAAGGTGGCTTGTGGGCTTCGGCCTCCTGGAGACTGACATGCACATTAGTAGCTCATGTTTGCTGCACTGCAGCATGGGGGCCCTGGGGGGGTATTCCCCTCACATTCCAAGCAGCTCCATCATCACTGCCGACTGCCCGTCAAAGAATCTGATTGGCTCTCTTCCAGAGCACAAGCCACACGCGGTATCGTACACCTGGCTCCAGCCGTGTTGTTGACTGCAGGAAACACCTGGCTTCCAGCAGAAGAGACGGCAGTCGTGAGCTCTGTGCTGATGACCAGGCAGAGGACAGTGAGCTAAAGTTAGCATCTATGTCATGGTCAGATGGGAGAGAGTGTAGTAAAACCCTCCGCCAGTTCTGTACTTCAGGGGGATCTTTGAGGGTATCATCACCTATCCTCCTCCCCCATCATACATTTAAATAATCTTTTTGGCTTGTGAATCATGGCGCACCTGTAGTTTATATTTAATCATGTGAGGCGCGCTCTCTCTCTCTCACTCTGTTTCCTTCCCTCCTTGTCTTCCTGCCTCTCTCTCTCCTTCTCTCTCTTTGTCTGTCCCTGTCTCTGTCTCCGTCTCTCGCTCTGTCCCTGCCTCCCTCTCTCTCTCTCTCTCCCTCCCTGCTCTGCCCACCTGCCTGCCCTCCCCCTCTCCCAGCATGTGGGTTGTTTTTAAGGTGAAATAACAGTGACACCGTGCCAAGGTTTCAGAGTACAAAGCGATTAACGCATTCTTTGAGGAATTTGCAGGAATGCGCCATATCAGGGTGTTTGCGTTTGTCGCCCTGCATTCCTCTGTCTCTGTCGTGCATGCCGGAAGGGGAAGTGGATAAGGGGGCACGTCTGTTCCAGTCCCGGCAGTGCGGCTGCCGCACTCTGCGTCTGCTGTGGGCAGAGGCGGTGCCCCCCCACCACCACCTCTGATCACATTCCAGCAGCGCTCGCCACCGGACAAATATTTGCGCAAGCCATCTGAAGGACGTCCACAGCACGAGCGGTGTCCCGCATTCCACTGGTAAGGATGGTGACATCATGTGGTCCCTTACATCTCCATTTATCTGGTCTGTGTTGAATGAGGATGCGGAGAGCTCCCCAGACTGCCACTGATTCTGCTGATACTGGGAGATCAGCATTCACGTCCTGGGGGGGGGGGGGAGACACATATGGCTGTAACACCACGAGAATACCATAAAATTGCAGGAACTCATTATATATCCCACTGTACATTATACACACACACACACACACACACACACACATATATATATAATACACGCTATTTATTTTATTAATTTATTGCAGGAAAAAATTCCAGTATTAGTTCACTCACTACTGTGGTGGGTTGGCACCCCGCCCTGCCCGTCCCTGCCCTGCGCCGCATGTGTTCCCGGATGGACTCCAGGCTTCCCCGCAATGCTTAACAGGGTGAAGTGGTATAGAAGATGACTGACTGACAGACTGGTTCACCACAATCACTGTGATCCTGTAAAAGCGAAATAAGGCATCGCTTCAAAATGAACGTGTCAATCATGTTCATAAACACCACGCCCTTCCCCCAGCAAAGGTTGAATAGAACAGAGCAGAACCCAGTGGGCGTGTGTGTTTTCTGTAGGTTTGTACATGTGTGCAGGTGTGCGAGCGGCCTCGTGCTCAGGCGTGTGCTTTGCAGCGTAAAACCCTGAGAATGGGAGACTCCCTAAACCTGCGCCGTACTTCAGCTGCACACGTGGCAGTGTGCTGTGCGGATTCTCACAGGAGCCGCCAGCCAACAGACTCACAGTTCATGCAGGTATGCAAAGGCTACTGCAGTCAGTATGGTGGCTAATGCTAACAAGCCTTACTTTCATACCTTTGTGTAATTTCAGTGATTAGTCTTCTGGGCTTTTTGTTTCTTTTTTTTTTTTTTTTTTGCTATCTGATGGGCATGATGATGTTGACACTCCCTCGTGGGAAAAGCACAGCTAATCCCAGGGCCCCAAAGAGAAATCTTTGCCTAGGGTTGTTTGTAGTAGTAGCCCATTGATGGTCATGCTAACTGTCCATGGAGAGGTGTAGGGACACAGTTAGGTAAATGAGGAACTAAGGATCACAGGCTTATAGTGCGATGGCACGGTCCACCAGCACACATTTCATTGACCTATATGTGTTGTTAGTGTCTGTCCTTAGTAATGACAACGTACAATATTACAGTTAATTGCAAAAGAGACTTCATCTGAAATTCATCTTTTTTTTTATACTTCACGTGGTATACTGGGATTGATGGATACTGGGATCAGACAGTGATATATGGAGATCATACACAATGACTGCGTGCCGAGTGACCAGGAGCAAAACAGGGGAGTGTTTTTCTATGTCCCACTCAACAACCCCTGACATGCTGGAGAAGCAGAATCCAGCTAGGAGCAGAAAACTCTGTCTGTGTCAGCGGCATGCTTGCGGGAGGGGCACATGGAAATGACCTTTATTCATCACACCCCCCCTCCTCCAAGATTCACAGATGCCTGGAATGCATGGAGGTAAGAATCCAAACTGCTTGCATTGTGTAACCAGGGAGAGGAAACAGGGGGCGTGGCAGCCCTTGTGATGTCACGCGGTGTTGTATAAGTACAGGGCCGGCGTGCTGCTCAGCAGTGCAGAAGCACCTGTTGGCTCAGACTGCTGTGCAGAACAGCAGGGTCCTCTGTGCTTTGCCGGCTCCTGGAAATACCTGTGAGGGACCAGCTCCGTGCTTCAGAGATTGACAATGGCCCTGTCGTTCATGACCGTGCTGGCCCTTGTAGTCGCTGTCTGCGTGATGCCAGAAGAAGGTAGGTGGCCTGTGACGGCACATCGTTGGATTGGCCGTGATTTACACATCTGTGTGACCCGCGGAGTGTGCTCAGCATACACCCTGACCACGACTGAAGCATGTGCACTTGAGAAGCTGAACAGGTCATTATTATTTTTAGGAACATTGGGGCAGGTGTGTTTTTTTTTGCAGCTTTGTTGTATGCAAAGGCAGAATGGGGTGGGGGCACATGTTTGGCAACCAGAACACACAGTCCAGCCGTTGAGAGTTTTTTATCACCTCACAGAGGCAGTTAAATGAGATGGCATGTTTATCACATTGGGGAAATGAGGTGTGGGAGTCAGAGGCAGGTGAGACAGGCGCGTAAAGTGAAGCACCAATGGGTGACCGTTTTCCGAGTGCAGGTTACTGTCGTGTGGGGGGGTTTAAAGTGAAACCATTGTTTATGTCAAAAGGGCCTTGGTGTTGACTCTGCAGAACTCTGATAAAATCCATAAAGCTAAGATAAACCACAATGTGCCATATAACGATAAATTTAAAAATGCATTTATAAAAAAATATTGTATGCATTTACGAGCCATTGTGGACTTTAACGGTTCACTGACTATTTATGACTATAGGAAGCGGGTTCAGGCTAACTGCTGTGCTTAGAGGTTTTGACTGATAGCACTCCTTACAGTGTTCTCCTTCTGCTCCCTCCCAGGAATGGGACTCCCTGTGTTGGGAAGCCCCGAGTCCCACAGCACCGCTGCTCCACACAAGATCCGGGCCAAGCGCTGCTCCTGCAGTAACTGGCTTGACAAAGAGTGCATCTACTTTTGCCACCTGGACATCATCTGGATCAACACACCCAGGTGAGATGTCCTACAGTTCGGTCCAGGTCAGACACACGACCAAGGGAAGACACTAGGCATAGACTTCTGTGCAGAAAGACTTAATCATCATTGTTATCAATCATCACGTGTCTTTATATTTGCATTACATATATATCAGCAGCACTGAGCACTGGTTCTGGACACTGGATCTAAAGTTCGTTTCTCTGTCCATGTAGTAAGACCCTTCCTTACGGCATGGGAAGTCCCTTGTCTCGGCGACGTCGGTCCACTGACCGGTGTGAGTGTGCCAGTTCTACAGACCGGTCCTGTGCTGGCTTTTGCTATAGCAGGTAATCCCGGTTCAGAGCCACCTCGACGTCAGCACCTTGTCGAGTCTGAGTTGGGCCACATTGATGATCCTGCTGACTTACGCATCTGTTTACAGAACTAAAGACGCTGTCGTGTCACTGAAGAGACCAGACTGCCAGAAGATAAACGTTCCAGTAGAACACCCCAACTTGCTCACCTTCTTCAGGTATGAGCAAATCAGTGGAAAAATATGCAAGTGTATCACCTTACGGCAGCGCACTAGTGACAAACCTGTCTGGGGGTGCCCCATACATCCTTAACAAAAATGCAGTCAGTTGGCTGCAGTACAATGCATGTCATGTCTTCTGAGACACAGACGTGAAATTAAACTTAGTATGACGCAGTATTCATGGTACGGCATCCTCTCCACCCTCCAGGCAGGTGATTCGAGTCAACGCACGAGCTGCGGAGCAGGACAGAGGGCGCAGGAAGACACCCCTCAATGCTGCCCAGCTGTACAGCACGTAAAACCTGCTGATGTGAGACGCGAGGAATCGCGAACATCTTACAAAAGACAACTCAGTGAAGAGTTTATTGTGGCTGCTCCACAGAAGCAGAGCTGAAAAACAGCGACTAGAGGCTGGTCTGCAGAACCTGAACCAAAGAACCTTGGGACTGTGGAGGTGTGAGAACCTCAGAATCTAAAGACCAGGACTTTTGGAGGCCTTGGAGGTTCTGCAGAACATAGAATCACCATGGTGAAAGATCATATAATAGTACTGTGGCCCCAGTAGTTCTTGGAAATTTGAGTCTGGGTGGGGTTCTGCTGTACATCCAGAAGTGCATGTTCTAACTCCATGTGACTCCATGAACTGAGGTTAGCACTTCAATAAGAGTGTCATACAGAGGAGCACAATTCTGTAGCAAGCAGAGAAAGGAGAGGACTGATCATCAACACGGGTTTAGGATGTATGGACAAAGTGCGGCACTGTGGGTAAACCGGACGGCATCTGACCACTGTATTCTGAGGCTAGAAATACCAGATCTCCATCGAGCAGTGCTTGACATGACTGTTTAACACAGGACTGCATCTGGTAATTTTGCAAAAATGCTACTAATGTCTTACTTGCCAGCACCATGAGAAAGATCTTTTTTTTCAGCTGCAGAGATGTTAACAGTCATCATGCCATCGTGCCACTCCTAGTTAGCTGAAATGTTTGACCGAATGTTTGTAACTGTATAAGACAATGCAATGATGCCACGTCTGACAGGAATGCTGGCCAGCATATGTGCTAAAAATAACACAGCAGCATACATGAAAGGTTAAAATGTGGAGAAAGGAGTTCTCTAAGCTTGCAGTTAATTTATACCCCAAGGGTATGAAGGATGTTGTTAAAGGCTTTGTAGTCAACGTCTCAAATTACAGATGTGACTCCCACTTTGTCTAATTGAAACTGAAGCCAAAAAAAACCCTGAATCCTAAAGATGAATGAAAATGGATCACTTGCAGCAAGCTCCGTGTGAAGATAAAGACAGTAAAAGGCAACTAAGTGCCTTCGACATGCACGCATCTCTCAGAATGAGTGGTACCAGTTTCTCTGAACATTTGACTTTGATTCCAAAATGCAAGATGAACCTGGCAAACTTGTGGATGCTTTAAACTGCATGTTTGGCAATAGGTATATTCACTCAGTCATAGCCAGCCAAGTTCTCTCTGTTGCGTTTCGTCTGACCACAGACTGTTACTCATTCATGCAGTTCAGATTTGAGACCACAGGGAGCTGTGTGTTTTTTTTTTTTTTTTTTACCACACCATCATTCAGTAAACAACGTTTGGTTTTTGTTTTTATCATAGACAGAGTCCCAGTGTTATTTTCTACCACAGACGTTATCATCTCTGTCCCTTTCTGCATTTGCACTAAATGAAACATCTCCGTTTGTTGATTTTACTTAATGAAGTCAGGTTATATTTATTTAATTTATGCATCTGAATTATTTAATCCGTTTAAATTGTAGATTGAATGTACAACATTTAAATTGTAAGAACAAGGTCTGTATTCAATTACTTAACGAGATTGTGATTAAATAAATTATTGCACTAAATGATTGTTCGCTCGCTTTGTTTGTTGACAACCGATAAATAAGTGGGTGATAAAACAAACAGTCTTCATCATATTTAGCGCTGTTAACTATAATGACATGCCATAGGTCTATGCTCAGTAAATACCAGTGCTGTAGATTTAGCAGTCATTATGCAACAACAAGCAATGAACCTTGATTGGAATGTCATGCTGCGTACCGATTATTATGTCATTATTGACTTTTCTTTAGATTAAGATAATACCATCCAGGTTACACGTGCCAGGACTGCATTTGTTGATATGCAATCAATCCTGTCGATTGCACATTAAACATACAAAAAAGTCTAGTCTTATTAAAGGTATTAATTTAACGTCAGCGGTATGGCATTCGTTCATTCAGCCTCATCTGTAGTAATTAGTTTTGTAATTAAGAGGATTATAACGTTGCGCTTACCATCTTTTGCATATATCAGTGCGTCTCGTTGTACCAGTTCTGAAATGAACAGAGCATGTTTAAAAAGAAAGGTAAAAAAGGATATTCACAATGGCTTAAAACACGCATCGTTGTAATGTATAAGCAGAAGTTAAAACGGAAAGCGCAGTAAATGTCGCCGAGAATTGCAATACATTTAGGTTAAACGTTTTAACAATTTATAAACTACAAATTTAAAAAGCCCTTATAGATATTTTTTTCAATATGAATTAACGTTATATCAATTTTTTTTTACATAAAATTTAACGTAAACCTCGAATGCGCCAAGCAAATTCAACGCACAATTCCTATAATTAATCAAATCGGTAGTTTCACAAGTTCAGTATGTAGCTTTGAGTTTTGTTTGCAGAGCTGGCAATGTTATGTTGTGTGGAAAAACGTAATACGTCAGTTAAATGAACCAAAATGTCATGTTGCCTTAGGGAACCATTAAAAAGCCCTCTAGATGGTCGTTTCCCGTCCGAACTGCAATGTGTGTCTCTTACGAAGTAAACAACAGCACTAATTTGAAGCCGCTATCCTGACCTACTTGAAAAAGGGAAATACAAACAGCAATGAAACAATGTACACCAAGTCCTTCCATCCCCCTGTGGCCAATATGACTACAGTGGCGAAAGTACAAGCGCATGTTAAATTTCCCTGCATTGTATAACCAGACTTCAAAAGTGCGCTGAGTTAACATTTTGCTGACTTTGGCATGCTAGAATTATTGCGCTTTATACACCCGATCTAGCAAAGTTTCTTTAGGTTTCATTCTTCGTGTTTATTTTTTTATTTGCTAGGGAAACATGCATGGGACCCGTTCGGAAAGAATGCGGTCTCATACGTCTGTGTGCCTATGTGCTTTGCTTGTTAAATTACTATAACAGGCAAGAATGAACGTGTTTGATGTGATTCATAGTAAGCGCGCGGATTCCTAGACAGAAAACTGGAGGCTTTTATCATTCCTTACGCATTCCAATGGCTTTGGGGAAAAAGGACGCACTAAAAATGAGTCATTGTATAACGTGTAGCGAAATGATAAAAAAAAGTAAACACATGAAAAGCTAAAAGCGCTCAAATAGTCGTCATCAAATCGGATAAGAAATTCTGCTGTTTCACCTGTTTTTACGTTTCATCTCCTGTGGAAATTAGTCAAAGTTATGGAAATGTGCTGGAAATGCACCTTATCCTTGTGGAAAGTTTAAATCCTCCACAAGCGAGGCATCTCACAAGTTATAAGACGGTAGAGGATCGTCTAGGCTGATTTCACCTAACAAGCTATTTGGAACGGGCATGTGTTTTTTCTGCATAAAGAGCATTTTATTAGCAGGCATGTATGTCCTTGTCACTTGTCACTTGGGATTCTTAGGTGCCCATTACTTCATAAAAACTGAGGTCTTTTAGTACTCTAAAATTTGAACATTAGGATCATTGTAGAATAATACTGAACCAGTACAGCATATATATGTTGTAGTCCTCAATAGGACAAGAGTACGATTAGTCGTCGTCGTCCCCCAACCGAGGGAGTCGGGTCTTTAGCTTAGCAGGCTAATCATTTTATCTGGTAATGCTGTGCAGGCTTCAAGGTCATGAGTTTTAGCCCAGGTGGCCCCTGTAATATTGGTGCTATTAGAAAAATACTGGCTGCTACTAGACAGGTGGGCTATGGTTGCTGCAGATGTTTAGAAGAGGAGGATGTAACGGATGTGAATCCCCCAGTAGTCAGGACAAGAGTATGATTAGTCCCCCAAGTGAGGGACTCAGGTCTGTAACTCAGTGGGCTAATCCTTTTATCTGCTAGCTCATTTTGGGTGGCAAGGTCATGTGTTGGAGCCCTGGATCGCCCCTGTAACACTAACATGAGACTTAGACATTGACATTAAAAGTCAATCCGTTATGAGTATTTTGTTTTATATGGGTGAGAATATCACAGTGGCTCAGTAGTCAAGGTTATGAAGTCAAATCTGGCTCTGTGTTGTGTGTATGCACCTCGCCTGGTCTCCCCCAGTTTGTGTGGGTGTCCTCTGCCTTCCCACCACAGTAGATAGATACACAGGTTAGTTGAATTGGGGATTTCAAATTCAGTTGAGTTTATTTTTATATAGTACCTTTTACCATGATGTGCTTCAAAGCTCTTCACAAACTGCCCTTAGCATGTGCATGCGGGCATATGTGTGTGCCTTGTGATAGGCTGGCATCCTATCCAGGGTGCTCTCTGCTTTGCACAGTAGGCTGCCTGGATTAGGCTCAAGGCCATCTGTATCCTGCAATAGGATATGCATCTGGATTATACGTGTATGTTCACTTTAATCTGACCTTTACTCTGACTTTTTTACGTTTTTCAGTTTCTCCTCATAATACTGAATATCCAATAAAACATGGTGATTAAAGGTTACAGGAATACCCAAAAATGATACAAAAGGTACAGAAGGAACATAATGTAAATGTTATGCTCAAATGCCCAGTAGCTGGTTTTACATCACTCGGTTTCTGTGTACCTCTCCAAAGACACGATGGACTTCCTGTAGTGGGACGTGACTGATGCCTGCTTAGAAGAAACCTGTTGTGTTCCAGTACCCCTACCAATTTAGAGGCACGCTCGTAGTTCCATACATACACCCCAATGAGCCCCCCCCCGCCACCAGGTCTCTTGGAGGGAGAAAAACAGGACGCTCTTTCCACATTCCTCACGCATTCCTCCAGCGATGGATGGAGCAGGAGGGAGAGAAAGAGCGGAAAGGACCGGCGGGTCAGTCCCTGAGCCACAGGAAGTGATATGGAGTGGACGGAGGCGATTAGGAGGTGATCAAGCACTCAGCTGTCTCTGTATTGTTGTCATTGTCTTTAATGTTCCCTGCCGAGCGATGGCACGTGCGCGTGTGTGTGCGTGTCTGCGCGCACATGCACTGTTATTGTGTCCTGCTGAGAGGACCATGCTGGTCAACGGAGGCTCTGATTGCAGCCACCGGCGGTATCGGAATGTTCTGTCGCATCCTGCTTTTGTTTATGGAGAACCTGCTCTGCTGCAAGGCCCAGATAGCGAGGGTCCAATTCTAAGCGGTGCAGCAAGAGACTTTGAGTGGTTTGAGGCAGAACCAGTTAGTTCTGGTGCTGGCTGAGTGACAGGGAGGCTGAGCTGTGCTGCTTGCCTTCTAGTAAGTTAGCACAGCGTTACATTAGCTGAGCATCATGCTGTCTGTGGAAGGGCGGTCCTGCAGTGGGGACAAGGTTTGTGTATAACCTCCCCTGACATGCACAGGGAAGAGACAACGAGATATTCCTTCCTTTAACTGCTGTCAATTGCATCCGTCAACACATCCAGTAACCGAAATAGTAACATAAGACATATGTCTTAACATGGCAAGATGTCTTACCTAAACGAGACAGCAGCCTGTGCTTGTGCACGTGCGGTTACACCTGAAAAAGCAGTTTTTACGATAATCACTCTGGATTGGCAGCAGGCATCGGAGTTCCCAAATATAACACACAGGAGTATGAGGAGATCGTGTGAATTCATATGCTGTGCAAACTTGAACTGCAAACCTGAGGCAGTTCAACAGAATTGGGGAACCCTTGATTGTGGGTCACCACTTTAGTGCTGGGAGAGTGAGGGTTCAGAGGGCAGCCGGCTTCAGGATTGTGCTCCGAGGAGATTGCTGCTGGAGCTTGTGCTTCAGGACTGATGCAGCAGATGTGGGGGGCAGGGTGCCCCTGTCGTACTGTCGTACTCAGGCATCTAAGCTTCCCTCCATTCTGTCGTTGAAATCACTGTACCTCGGGGGGGCTGGGGAGTTGTTATGGGGGCCCGCTGTCGTTTAGAAGGTACCCCGGCCCTAATCCTGTTTACTTGGAAAAATGACAAAAAAAATTGGGATTTTCTTTGAACAACTTCCTTTGTAGCTGCCTGGTCTGGCAGGGAGCAAATGTACAGAGTCACAACGTGACTTTCCAGCCTTGCCGAAGAGTTCCGGTTGCCATGGCAGCAGAGGCAGAGGGGCTGTTAACTCCCTCTGTCAGGGTGAATGCCCTAATCCAGGGTTAATTACATGGATTGTATTGATTACATGAACATATGAAGTTAGAATATCCACAGTAACTCTACTCTAGCAGCGGTCAACGTGTATGATCCTCTGCTAGTTCCCTGTGTGTGTGTGTGTGTGTGTGTGTGTGTGTGTGTGTGTGTGTGTGTGTGTGTGTGTGTGTGTGTGCTATGTCTCTGGCTATGTACACACATTTATTTGTGTGCTTTTAAGTGGTGCTGTCTTTGCCACAGGACACAGTCATTTCCTATGACCTGCAGTCTAGGGTCAGAACAGCAGAACTGTCCCTTTTCCTGATAACCGCTACCTTAATGTGCACACTGGTTACTGTTTAGTGTTTGTGTTGTGTCTCCATGGCAAAGAAGCTCAGATAATGTGTCTGGGGTGTCGGCAGTTGAAAACTCAAGGAGAAAATAAGAAAAATTCCAAGAAGCCAGATGTGCGGAAGAGACTACAGATAGGGGCTGGTGGTGAAAAGGTACTGCTGGAAAACAGGGATTATTGGACTCTGCTGGTTCCAGTTCCAGTCCAGTTTCAGTTTGCATCCTATTGCTTTTTGTGAACTATCTGTTCTGGGATGTTTTAATCACTTACTTGTTCAACTAAAACAAGTGTTGGCAAGTATAAACAAGGCTGAAGACCAGATGGTTGTAGGTTCAAATCCCAGATATATACAGAGGGTGAGAGCTACCTAATCAACTGTTTCTAAAGGGCTCAGATTTAAAAAGCATGGGCCCCACCTGGAGCTGGCTCACTCACTGGTGAAACCTGCCCCCCCCACTCAGATGCCTTATCAGCTAATCCACACCCCTCACCTTGTCAGTCTTGTCTGCTGGAGGTCTGCGTCCAGTAACTCATTAAACATTTCCTGCTCGTCACCTCTTTGGACCGAGAGTGAATTCAGAACAGTTAGCATTTATTGCTATGTGCCTTGACCTATTCCCAGGAAATGTTGAACACACCGTGCTAGAAGTAATGTAGCGCTAAAGTCTCGGGAGTTTGTTTGCCATTGCTCAGTTAGTTTTTTTAGATTTGAACCCCCGTGTTTACAGCGAACACTGTTCTTGTGCTGCTGTCCTTTGCGTTTCCTCACTTTGTTCTGGTTTGTTTTTGTTTTTATCTTATGGACAGTGATGGTGATGATAATGATGTCACCAAGGTTACAAATGATTACTGCTAATTTTCCATAAAATATCACAACCCAAACTTTTTTCATTAAGGCTAAACAAGGGGGGGAGGACTTTTTTAAAAGACAGTTTTCCGGAATTCCTTTGTAGTATATTTCAGGTCAGGTTGTAGAATCCTTTAGCTGAATGTCCTCAAGGACTGAGATTCTTCTTGGAACCGCACCATGGGGGGTGGGGGGGATTCCTGTCATTGCTGCCTGTAAATGAACCTGAAGTCCTCTGGCTCTGAGAAAATAAAAATCTCCTCCTGTTAAGGTCATCTCTAGTATCTCCCTTGTATTTATCACCTAAGCTATCTACAGGAAAATGCCCTCCTTTGGCTTCCCTATTTATGAAGATGATTAAGCTGATGGTCATGACTAGTTTTATTATTTTCTTTATTATAAATCATGCATTTCCATCCAAAAAAAACAAAAAAAGCTCACCAATTTTCCCAGACAAATATTTTCTGAAAGACTACAGGAGAGCTCATCGAAGGTTTCAAAAGCAGTTTATCTTAACGGGATATGAAACTGCAGCCTTCCCGGCACTTCCCTGAATAGTTTGTGATGCCATGACAGAGAAACAGAGCTGGCAGGGGGATAGCGGGCAGTATACATGGGCTTACCTATTTCTGAAGATCTACAAAATAAAGAGGACAGCTTGGCCAATTGTTGCATCATCATGAAAATGCATGATTTCTTATTGAGTCATTAGTGTTATTACCTGAACTTGATTGTGCCTTAGTAACATGAAAGTTTCTTTCATGAGGTCAGATATGTTGTAGTCTTTGTTGAATTGATGGGAGACAAATTGTTGTAAATGCTTGGTATCGTATATCATTGAGTTATTGTGAATGTGACTTCCTGTTTTCACTATAATTCTACTAAGGGCTGTTTCCCAGTGACCTGTCCCCATTCAGCACAGCGACGGCTGGGAAGCAACGGTAGTGCAGGTGATTCGCATTCTTGAAGTGTGAGGCATTGCATTTGCCAGTCTTGTGACAGAAACCGGCTTTTTTTGAGTTCATGCTTGTGACGTTGGCCTGGACTGGGTTATCATCTCAGCGAGGTTATATTTAGCTCTTCTATTTTGCCAAAATTTACCATGGCCCTGAGTACACAGAGATTGCAGGGAAAGTTGTTTGAAGTCCTCTCGCATTAAATATTATTTGCATTCAAGCATAGAATACAATTTTCTGGCGTTGCCTGATGGACTGAAGTTTTTTATGGAAAGATCAACCAAAAATGCAGCCCAGCAAACAGAGAATGTTCCCAGAACATCCACTAATGTCCCCAGAATATTCTGGACGTTTTTGATACATTCTGGGAACATTCCCTGTTTGCTGAGGTCTTGCCTCACGAGGTACATGTCACCTGAAGCGGCCTGCGTGTTTAACAGTCCGTATTATTTTTTCTGCTGCATGAGACTGTATGACACACACATAAACAAGATGGCACAAGTAGGAAACTTTTGAACCTGCATGTAAAAGCATCTGGCAGGTGCCCCATTTGGTTAACTATTTTTCTACCACCTAACCATCTAAACCATAATTGTAGCAGATGACACACATCTGTGTGAAAGCCCAGGGTCATATTTTAGACTGTACAGAATTATTCCACAGTACATCTTTGAAAGCAAGCCTGGCATTATAAAGTGATACACTAACATCTAGCATTAAGAGCAGGTTAACATCAGCAGTTACAGGAGTGTAAGAAATTTATTTTCATTTGACTTCTCTCATCCTACTTTGGTTTAAAATGGCTCAGTTTGGATCGTTGAGTACTTGGCATGTTCTCCAGGTATGGGGCTCCGAAACTCATGAAGAGCGGAATTATTGTGTGGTGTCAGTCACCAGCTGTTTTAACTGGCGTTCACATTAAGTGTTGCTTTGTGTTTACATGCTGGCTCCTGGTGGGCTAAACCATGCAGTTATCGGCTGTGAGCTTTAATGCACTCCACTTTGGTATGGAAAGCTTCTTTTCAGCCGTCGCTTGTGTTCAGCTCCTGGCGCGCGGGCAAGCTGGTCCCACCTGTGAGAGAGCCAGAGCGACGCACTTTAGGCGCGTCTGTTGTGGCGGGATAAACAGCTGTTTCTGTCTGAGTACGGGAGCCTCGCCATATGTGTCGGCAGGCCTGGGCTCTGTCTGATTTTTAATGATTGTAACGTCTCGGTGAGTGTTGGTGTGCGTGGGCTCTGAACAGCAGATACACAGACACACGTATAGATACACACACACACACACACACACACACACAAAGAGAGCTTTTGGGTTTGGTCGCCAGGCCAAAGCTACGTGCTGATCTCCCCGGGTGGTGTCGTTTATCAGGGCTGGCTGTGAAGGCCCTGAGATGTCATGTGATTAGGATCTCTGTGCCAAGCCCTAAACTGTCCAATTGCTCCAGACTTCAAACTGCACCCCGCCTGCCTCACACGACTCCACGAGGGCTGTGGTGCTCTTGACTGTCCACTCGACTTTACAGCAAGTTTCACAATGAACCCAAGTCGATCCACTCATGCAAGAGAAAGGATGGAGGCCTTAATAACAGACATGAAAATGACCTCCATCCTTTCTCCTGCATGAGTGGATCAGCTTGGGTTCATTGTGAAACAGCCTCATTTGGCTGTAATGTCAGCAACACCTAGTTACAGGGCAAAGGTATGAATAAACACAGAAAATGTGTTTATGATAAGTATAATACGTAAAATCTCACACATTATGTAACCACTAAAAGATCGGCTACAAAGCAAAATGAACCACCACCATACATGCAGTCTCTCTAAGACCCCAGGACAGATTTTATAGTATTATCTATGTAGAATACAAGAATTTCTGGACATTTCACTTTGGCTCCCGTTACACCAGCATTTTAGTATCCCTTATTTCAAAACAAAAAAAGGCATTTATAAACCGATTACATCACAACCAAAAAAAGAGCATGGTGCTTTATGGTTTATGGAACACATTACATGGATGTGCATGAGGTACAGGCATGTTCAGCTGATGAGGCAAGGTAGGCAGTGCTCATGCGAGGTAAGGCACACTGTATCTTGGATTCGTCCCATTTGGCTCCAGGCAGTAGACGGCGTTCCCTGTGTGACAGGCTGGCAGCTTTAGGCTGTGGAGATTCTCAGCTCTGATGATGTCACAGTAATATGTAAATGAGAAGTCCACGGGAAAAATGGGGAATGGGAATAGTACGGGAGGAGGGACGTACAACTTTAAAAAATTGCTGTATCTTTAATTTTTAACATAGGAACCCAACTTCCATCAAAGAACTCATGCACAGAACTCACGTTCATGCCAAAATACAGTTCTTTATATTGTAAAGAAAAAATGTTGAGTCTTCAAATCTTAAGATTTAGTTGCCTACATTTATGACTATCCCTGTATTTCCTGTGGACTCCTCTAATACATACAGTATATGAAATATTGTTTTCTTCAACATTAATGTGATGCTTTATCATCAACTGTTTCTACTTGTTGTAGTTTATAAAGTCCTTTAGCAACTTAAACATTTGGGTTTTTTGCTTGCCTGCTCTCTGTAAATCACAGCAGTAAATTTATTGTCAGTTTACAGACTTTCATTTGCAGAACTGAGGAATCTTCAACTCAACTCCACTTGTCTCCGTTTTATTTATTTGCCAAGCGGACCTTTTAACAACCATGGATTAAGTAGATTACAGGATCGCTCTTTTTTACAGATGAATAGTTACTTAGCAGGATTGCGTTTGACAGCTGTCTTTGCATCGGGACGCTTTGGCCATACATCTGCTGAAGCCAGATGCTTGGTTCTAGTTGTAGGGTCATCAGAGGTTGTGTGGTTAGGAAGCACTTTACACTGCTGATTTGCAACCTGATATGCAGCAGATAAATTTAACAACTATAACAAGTAACCTGCCATTCAAATCATTGTTTTGGTTTATGGATGATGAATAATACTTCAAGTCTTGTCTTGTCAACATCCATGGCTCTGGTTTCAGGTATACAGTCTAAGGCTCTTGTATGAAGCAGGCAAATGGATTTCAGTTACTAGCTGCAGTGCTGTGCTGTAGCATCAAAATTCAACCCATCTCTATCCTCACTACGACATTCCTGTGCCACCCACTTTTGTTACCCAGAATCCCTTGTATCTTCCTTCCAAAACCTACTTTATGTCTATTAATAGAGCTGCCCCCTCCCTCCACTTTTTTTTTATAATTTTCCATGTCTTACATAGACTAACTGATACAGTTGCTGCCACAAATAGGTCTTTTGGCTCCTGGGTGGGGAAACGGAGCACGTGCGTGGGTTTGAATGTGGGTGTATGGGTGGGTTTTCTTAGGGTCAAGGCTTTCTTTTTACAAGGAAACCCCCCCAAACATATTCCACAACACACTATGAAGACCAGTGACAAGCACAGAGTGAAGAATGGGAACGTTTGACTTGTTTGCGCTGGCCCACGCCGTGACCTTTCCAAGGGGTTCACTTCCCCATGCCAGAAAAACAAAGGGTGAGTCGGCTTCATCAGCACACAATGGTTGAATATTGGTACAGTCCTCCCCTATCGACACTGGCATCGGCGCAGAAAGAAATTACACTCTAACAGGAAGTGTCTGGAGAAAGTCAATGGGGCTCGGGTGGCTGTAGGAAAACAATAACAAGTCCTTAGCTGTGTTTTTAGCCACTTTATTAGATGTCACAATTTCCATCGCCGTCTGGCGTTTCCATGACATTTTGGTGCTGTCAGAAACCGCTAACGGTAACGCTGGGCCTGAGCAAAACAGCCGTAAAGCCGCGCGGTCATAAGGAACGCCCGCAATTCACGAAGGAACAGAAAATCCATCTAGCTGTTTCTTCAGGTAAAACCTTTTTCTCTTAGCTTTGTCCTGTCCCTAGGTTATATTTTTTTCAATGTTGTAAACTTGCAACCTTGGCGAAACTCTAACAGTCGAGAACGTCGATACCCTGGTACTTTGGGAGACCGTTATTTGTGCCACTCACGGCCTGTTTGTTGATCAGATGCACTTCCATTCTGCCCTCCATTAATAATTTGCACAAGTGGTATGTCTTATCTTTTTCTGTAAACTTTCCCATACTACAAAAGTGAGCGAATGTGTTGTAAAGTTTATTTTGATTAGGTGATCAAAGACACCAAATGACCATGTGCATATTTAGAAACTGACTCGTTACTTGACCAATTTTAGTTTGCCTTTCCCTGGAAACATCAAGACTGATCTTAGTACTGGCTCCTAGTTTATGGGGATTCATAAAGATAAGGCTTGAAGCCTAGTTACCATGCGACACTTTGTGATACACAGTACAATACAATACACCCATAGGCATGTCGGTATTCAGGTCATACATTGAGTGAATGAGGTTGTGTGTGCTATGAACAAATATCAAGGCACAGGAGTGAAAACCAATAATGTCTGCATGTATAACACCTAGGCACTGCAGGCCAAAGCTGTACAATTTAAAAATTTCATCCGAGTATCTCATTTAGCATTTGTACTCTTCTGAATAGGATAACTTTTCTTTAACACAAGCAGTCAAAGTTTTTTGAGAGGCCACTTGTGTTAAAAATCATTGCCGTAACTGCTGTTACACATACAAAAATATTTTGTACCCTACAGCATGGTTATTTTATTAGAAGAATGTGCCTCAGTAACCTGATAGTTTATTAATAGAGTGAATGCTTAATGAGTCTTTAGATGTTTCTTCTCAGTCATGGGCTAATGTCAGCACTGTAGCCAGTAAAACTGTATACAATTGGCTGTCTAAGGCATTTCACAATATATAGCCAATGTATATGAGATAAATACACTTATCCTTCTGATTATATGGATTCTGTGTAATATAAATGTAGCAAGGATTGGTTCACCTGGATTTCACGTTTACTGTTTAAATGTGTTTTAATATTGTTGTCTCTCAAAAAAAAAAAAAAGTTTAAGTTTGACCTGTGCTGCATATAGTAAAAGGGGGTGTGGCTAGAGATGTGGCAGGTGTCTGACGGGACCAAAAGAGGACTCTTCTTGCTTTCTATCGCTTTCCCGTTTTGCCTGCCAATGAGGTATGTCGCCCCATGGTAGTTCTCTCATTATTTGTGCTGCATGTATCAATACAAGATCTGGTTTGTTTTTATATTCACTCTGTATTACTGCTCTTTCCCATTTTACCAGTTAATGAGGAGGAAGATTTGTGTAAAATAAAAAGACAGTGCAGACCCAGTTTGGCATCGACTAACTTTTCTTTACAAAAGAAACGACACACAATGCAGAAATGAAGACCATCGGTTACATATACACACTTATAAAATACATAAAACTTGTATGCATTGCAAAACCTAGAAACAGCATAAAGAAATTAGGGAGATGATATGGATGAGGCCTTATCAGATTTTTTTTTCTGCTGCTGTAAACTCAGAAACTCACCAGTCTGAGCTCCCTGTCGAATTTGAGGTGGAGGATGCCTGCTTAGCATGTTACATTTGGCGCGTTCACTGCAACCACGCGAGCAAGCGACCGGAACAGGCCCGCAGTTCTAACCTAGTTCCAAGGCTTACAAAATAACAGCACTACAAGGTGGAGGACCTTGACCCACAGCAAGACAAGCAGCAGTGTGTGCAATCACAGGAAGGGGGGTGGAGTCATCTCTAAACTGTTTTCCCTCCACTTATTACTTGCAATAAAAACATGCAGTAAAAGAAGCAATTGTGTGGGAGAGTGTTTCGAACAAAGAGGTGCTTTGGCTTGCCGTGTAAGCATGGCATGGAATCAAAGAGCGTGGCGAGAAGCTAAGCCAGTCTGAGAAAGAGTCTGGAGGGGAGGTCCAAGGTCCAATATTCTTCCTGCCACCCAAGCTTTCAGCTGAGCTCAGAACCAGCCAGTGGTTCAGGATAAACCGTAAAGTCTGCCCTTCCAGTCAGATCCATTATACCGGCAGTTTTCTTCTGGACCCATGACTGGTGTTCCGTTCAAAATTAAATAGGATTGTTTTAGGCAAACTTAACAACTGTTAGCCACTACATGTAATGACTGCAGAGGAGTGGTATTTGAAGAGTTCATTATCATTTCACTTATTCTGGACCTCTGGAGTCCCAATATTGTGTGTGGCACTTGTTCACACTACAGCTGGCTGAATGCAGTGGTATGTTTCCAAAAAAAAAAAAAAAAAAAAAAAAAAACCCCAAAACACAGTTGGACCTCACTGACCTACACACCGCAGAAATACTGATTTTACACATCCCATCATCTTTAGATGTGGGACTGGATAAAGCTCTGGACTCAAATTCCTGAATCCCAGACTTCCGCAATGCTGGGGGGGGGGGCGGTCAGAGATATAGCAAGCGCTGCAGGCTTTGCCTAAGATCTTTCTGCTCTTTCTTAAGAAGCCTGAGTTGTCTTTACTGTTTGGCAATATAAAAGGGAACCGAAGTTATTATCCTGGACAGCGCTAGACAGTTCCACAGGCTTGTGATGACTCATTGCCTGTGTCCTATGTACATATCCAAAAATGCACACATAACTTCACAACCGTTCCCTTGCCATAGGTACACGTGCATGTAAATTAAAAAAAACGCGAACACTTACGCACGTGTGCTATTTTCTTTTCTGCTGCACACACGCTTTAAACTCTACTTTGTAAAGCACAATTTTGCTACCCCTCAGCACGAACACGTCCTCGTTGGGGTGGCCGAAAAATAGTTTCGCGTGTTCTTACGCTGTCCGACGCTGTCTCGCAGCTCATCAGTATGGGTACATTTGAACTAAAAATATTGCACAGGGAAGAGTGGGAGTCGGTTTCCAGCCTCTCTGTTCAGCGAAGAGAGTCGTTGTCTTGCGCTGGATCACATTATGCGAGCGGTGTCAAGCAGCGAGGTGTCGCTGCAGTCCTGCATAAATTGTTTTTCCAAAATGTCGAGAACTGCAAGTGTTTCCGAACACATAAAAAACTGATAGCAGATCAAACGCTACAGTAAAGGGGCAACGTACATACATACATGATTTTCAGTTTTTAGTGGGGTTCAGAAAAACATTACATAATCATTTTCCTGCAATCTGGGGCCACCAGCTTTGTGATATTTGTATGTTTGTCTGTAATATTTAACATTAAACCAATATACCCCGGTAATCTTGGACATTTGAGTTTTTAATAGTATTACTTGCAAATTAATTGCCCCTGAAATTAAAAATTGACTTCACTTTAAGGAAATCTATTAAAATGTACAGACGATTTATTCTGAAATTCACGTATGAAACATTTTATACCCCCTGAGAGGATGAAAAAGACTGTAACATTTTACTTTCCACCCTTCATTTACCGTAAATGTCACTTTTGCCTGCTGGCAAGCCATTTAGTAGAAGCAACATTTCAACCGCTAGAGGGAGCCCGATGACCACAAAACAGGCCGCATCGTTATTTATGTGTATTGAACTTGATATTGTCGTGTTTGTAAGTTTATAGGCTTGGAATTTTTCCCATGTTGCCCAACCTGTTTCCAACACGCAACGTTTACTCGGGTTTTAGAATTGGAAAACTGTGCTTGAACATAGTACAACTGCTGTGTTAAGTGTAGGTACTCAAAAAACAGTATGCAAAGAAGCCGAAACACCAAGCAGGGACATTATGAAACATTTTAAAGCATAATTAATGTGGAAAATGTACTGCGAAAGTTTTGTAACGTTACTTCGATGGTTTTCTATCGAAATCATCGTCTTAATAAGATACTAATTATAAGATACATTTCATTCGTACTGGATTCAGGCTCTGCGGACTTCCGAAACATATACACCCATACCTAACTAATGACACTTTCAACCCCCGTATTGGTGACTATACAACACACCTGGGCGTACGCGCATGCGCGCTCACTAGAAACCGCAAAGCATGTCGGGACATGTGGTCTTAATTTTGTCTAAAGTAGCACGGTCTCATACATACACACGTGTTGCCCAAACTACAGGTACCAAATACCTTCCGGACAAAAGTTAACCAAATAATAAACATGTTAGGATAATTTGAGGAAGGTCTGTTGCAGTATCGACCGAAACTGTTTACATCACCAGGAGGAAAGTTTTAGTAGTCAGTCAGCCAGGTGAGTGCTGTTGCGGTATTTATTTTCCCCGTGTGTGAGAGTCGATCTAACTTCATGATCACCTGCATGAACTCGGTGTTTTGGAAAGGATCTACATTCCGCCTCTCAGAAGTATTTGTGTGTTATCTGGGTCGCTAAGTCGCTGACTGCTCGTAAAACGGAAAGTCGTGTATGAAAACGATATAAAGGTTAGCAAATTCGATTTTTTTTTTTAATGCTACCAAACTTTTGCTTATGCCGTTGTTACTAACTTGAAGTTGAACTTTACGACTCGTAATTATTTGTTTAGTAGTAGAATGGTGGTTTATTATTATTATTATTATTATTATTAATTCAGTGTGCATTTCTATCTCCAATGGTTACATTAATGCAGGGTTGCTTGACCTGATTGAATAGGTTGGATTTGTCCTGCAGTTTATTTATTTATCATTATTATTTAGGCTTTGAATGATGCGACAGATGTGAAAAATGCCTGACAGGTGCCTACACAGTTTAACGAGCTCTGTTAGTACTATGTTAGCTGGCGTTTTTAAAACACTGACCTTTACATTGCTTTTCACTGTTACACTGTTAATATGTTAACATTTAAAACTACATTTTGCGCTTATAACAGCGTTCCTGTTTTGCGCCTGAAGTGAACCGTTTTTAGGACTGCTTGCATGGCTGTTTTGATAATATATTGTGAAATCTGTAATGTACAGAGGTAATATGCGTTATCATGTATTAACGCCGGTAAACGGCAATAGAGCGCTGCAGGACTGTCAATCAAAGAGTTTGGCTGTGTGATCTTTAATTAAGAACTTTCCAGACACTGTTTTCACTCTGTACTGTGTGTTGACATAGTTACCACATAAAAAGGCAGTATAGAAATCCAGTAACAGTTATGTCCTTTGTAAATTTTATACTGACTTAATACGTTTTAGTGGGCATTATTGTTATACGAAGTGTGCTATAAACAGTTGTAGCCTATATGGACGTTTACAGATCTTAAGGGCAAAGTAAGCAGGTGAGGACTCTGACATTGGGGCAAGGTAATTTGTGTATTTGTATAGACCTATCCAAAGTGAAACTTAAGTCGCAACCATAAAATTTGTAATACCAAATCAGTGTTTGGGCTATTTTCTGGTGTACGGTAACATTGGCAAACTGGAGAGTTACAGATGCATCTAACGTTCCTAACCTGTATGAAGGGTTAGTAACGCAGACTATTAGTGTTTCCAAGGATAACATGTATATCTGCTGGGGAGAGAAAATCCACTAAAGTAGGCAGTTGGCAAGGTCACAGCAGGCGACTGTTATGGGAACAGCGCCGTATTGTGCTGTACAGAGACTTTAGTGGCGGTCGTTGGTGTTTTGATGTATGTGAGACGTCCTGTGCCATGTTAAACGTTGCGGCATTTCATGCTTTTAAATCTCACCTCAAGACTTTTTTTTATTTTCCTTGGGTTTTAATGTAGATTGGTGAATTAAATGTGGTATCAGAAATCAATTTTAGATTGGTTGTTGCAATCAGCATTGAGGGTGGACATTTATCTTATTATTCTGCTGTATTATTGTTTTATTGTCTATGTATTGTTGTGTCTGACCCTTATTGTCTTTGCTATTGCTGTGGTATTGCTTATTGCTTCTTCGTTATTTCTGCCATTGTACAGCATTTTGGACAACAGCGTTGTACTTAATTTTATTTGTAAAGCACATGTGACATTTAATGCAAAGCTAAATTCCACAGCTGCAGCCATTTTAGACTTTGGTAAGTGTGTTGCTGTATTGTTGAGTCATATCTGAGATCTCTGAAAAGCTAGTGCCTGTCCCCTGTAAGCAACGGCCAGTTAAGGGGCTAAGGATGCCGCTGAAAACACTGACGTTTGGCCTGCCACTGTGACCTTGAAGTTTGTTACTCAGAGCAGAGACAAACTTTTGGAGCTGCCTTTGGCTGATAGCGTGTGAGTTGCATGCTGGTCTGCTAGCTGCCGCTGCAGAATTTCACAATAGGCTGCAGCTGAAAAATGTGCCATCCTAATCTTTATTGCAGGCCCCGCTAATTGACGTGAGCTGCTGAAACTGTGTCGATTGCATGGTGAATATGTCGCCAGAGTCTCATCGCGTCTCGGTGTTTTTCATGCTTTCATTTATCCGTTCAGCAGCGCCACTCAAAGTGATTCCGTTAGAGGTGTAGCACCGGGATATTGCGACAGGCTGATCTTAATCACTGGCAGCTATGCACAGTTCATAAGAGGAAGCGCGCCATTTAAACGAGGCCATCCTGTATACATCGAGGAAGGAGGGGTTGGGGCCTCAGTCTCAATCTTATAACCTCAGCAGCCAGGTTCAATGTACCTGATGGGCTCACCTTCTTCAGCTCATAAATTAGAAAGTGTATCTCAGGTGTATATGAATGAACGCGTAAAAAAACGTTGAACGATTTAGCTGCCCAACCTGAAAATCCAGTTTACTCCGTGTGGTTTTGTTGTTGAATCCTTTGTACACCTTAGAGGAAGTGTGTGTGTGTGTGTGTGTGTGTGTGTGTTCCTGTTCTCAAACTGATACTTGAAAACCTGGCATTCTTCTATTCCTGTATTAGAATGTTTCTCACAGCTTGACAGTTTTGTGTATTGAGTGTCAGTATTAAAATGCACAGGGTGAAGGCTTGTGTTCCATGAGTGTAGCTGTGCTGTTTTGGACCCATGGCCACAGGCTGTAACCTGTCCCATTGGCATGGCTGCAAATAGCATCCTCTGCTTGGTTCTACCAAGTTCTGTGGGTCTGAGCTGGCACATTTTCGCCTTTTTGCTCTGCACTAGTTCAAATGAAACCTTTCCCACTGTTATTAACAAGACGGGTTTCCATGGACTAGGGCAGGAAGAGGCTGGATTTTGGGGAAGGAATTTGGTGTTTCAGGTGAGAAGTTGGATGACAGTTGAAGTATCTGTGTGCAGATATTGCTTAATCAGTACCTGTGAAGCCATAGGCTCCTGACATCCCCTGCTCTGTTTTACTAAAAAAAACCTACCCCATCAGCAAGGTAAGAAGTGCAGAAATGGGGGGTGACACAGTTAAGACAGGAGCAATCTCAGGACTTTTCACCTAAGTGTGCTCTTGTAATGTGATGAGTCACAGTGTCAGGTGGATCACCACATAAAACTGTAGTGAAATTCTGACGTGTCATCCTGATGCAATTGGTGTGAGGGAGAAGCTTTGACTGATAAAACTGAAAATTATTACTTGGGCCATAAAATCGTAATGTTAAGGCTACTGCAATGGACTTACTGAGAAAGACCAGTAAAGAGGTTTGAAGAGCTCACTAGGTCAATTATAGCAAATGTTAATTGAATTAATTGAGCTCACAGGTATGAAGTAGGCTAGTTTGCATAATGGCCAGTGCATTACTGTTTGCATTGTGAAGAATAATGTTCCAGACCGAACTCAAGAGTTCCGTTTTCAGTAAAATATTACTTATTTCAACTGTAACTGTTTTCCATTGACTTTGTTGAAATATGCTTGAATGAATCCCATAATTTAACATAAAATACCTTAAATCAAAATCATGTACAGTACAGTGTGCAAAAACCATCCTGACAAATTGTCTGAAAAGCTGTTTACAGTGTTTGGACAGTATGACAGAATTTGCTTAAGATGACGCTGTGTAACATTAGAATACATACAAATCAGACGCGTACAAAGGGAGCACAAATTTCTGCCGTTGTAAAACAAACTGTGAGTAGAGTGTTGACGATACCAGCAACCCCATTCCCATCGCTCGTTTAATTAGCATATGTAAATCTCATACCAAAGGACTGACTTTGCAAACTGCAGCGCTTCCACCAAAACCTTCCTGTTTCATGATGTCTGTAGAAGCCTCACTATTACCAGCTGGCTGTTGGCATCTCGATGCACCGTGCTTCGTTTGTAGTTGGACATGTATGCGCTGTTGTGCTAATGAAAATGTGTTTTTAAAGCTTGATCCATCTCGTAATGTATACAATCAACCTATTGGGTTTTTTTTGTCATGTTCCCAATTTAGGCTGTAATATAAATGGGGCATGGAGGGGTATATTTTTTTGAAGTATAGTAATTTGTTGTAATGTGTGTATTGTCACTGGCTTTACATGATAACCTATTTAATACTCTTTGTGGGGCTAATTTGGACTGTAATATAATCCAGTATATAATATGTAATATAGATTGCCCAATTACTTGTTTTATTTACTTGTCAGCTATGCTTTTTTGTCAGCAACTGCCTACTGTATGTCATGAACTTGTGTGTGTGTGTGTGTGTGTGTGTGTGTGTGTGAGACACAAAAATATGGTATGTAACAAGCTTTATACTGTCCTGTACTGAGATGTGCTGTAGCGGTCAGAAGGTGTTTCTGCCACTCTCGTCATGATCATTTTTAACGTGGTGTTGAACTGAAATGTGAGTCGCCAGACTTTCTGAAACTGCTGCTAGCTTAGTTCACATGTCTATTATGCAGCTGTGTGTTTAACTCTGCTAGTTTTTTTTACATTAAGTGTGTCATACTTCACCTTCTGGTCATTCACTGTTTGTCAGTAAACACCAGAGAGGACTTTGCTCTGCTGTGACATTCCAGACTTTGGGCAGGTACCAGGACAGTTTTGCCCTGCCTATTTCCTGTTAAGGCCACACCCACCTCACTTGGGCCAATGGGGAGTTCCTTGGGTTGCTATGGTGAAGGTCAGCAGTCCATGGGTTGCCAGGGAGTTGAATGGTGTGAAATGAAATGCAGGGCTAGGTGGAGCACAGTTTATACACCTGTTACTTCTCAATGAGCTCCCTGGCATTCTGTGGAGGGATTCCTTCAGTCAGAAACTCATTGTGGTTCACTCATGATTTTTGTACGCCGATACTGATAAACATGGAGTCCATAAATGAACAGGTTATTTTTCCACTGTTCATCGTTCAATGTGTTCTGCTCTTTGCACGGATCCATGGTCCTTACCGACCCTCACAGATGCTGCTTTGCTCTGCCAGACAGTCATAATGCTTGGATCGCTACCTGTTAGTGTCTTCAGGTGTTTCCCCTCCTAGTGGAATGACTGTGGTGTATCCATTTTAAAAGATGGTTGGTCTGCAGCTGTGGAAGTCAGACAGCCTATCCTGTAGGGACATGCAGTCGGTGTCTCTGTTTTTGTGGGGACACACCAAAAGCTTGAAACCACAGTTCAGAAAGCCTTGCGATTTGTCTCTGCTGCTTTGATTTTGATTTTTCAGCAGGTCGTAGCCAGCGCTCTAAAGGAACAAACTCATTTCAATAACACGGTGAACCTTTTCTTTAAAAATCACATCTTGCTGTTTTCCAGGAGCTGCAGATCAGCATAAACTGGGATGGAAAGTCAAGGTAAGTGTTTCTGGTTTTTCAGCATTGGCGCAATAAAATTATACCAACCAGTAAGGAACTGGTGGTTTTACGTGGCAGGTGGTGGGTTTTAGGCAGTGAGGTTAACGTTGAGATATTCAAAAAGTTTCGCTCCACGTACTGCTCTTGTTTTCTGAGGGTGTTGGGTAATTGTCTGACATGGTCTTCCTCACTTAGAAGTGTGTAACAACCAGACGTGCTTTAAACGCCGTAGCTTTCTCGGCTGCGCCTTCTGAGGTGTAAAGTTGGTGTTCAGGTACTTTATGGTTCTAGCACATAGCCCATTCTCATGCTGCCGGATGTCGTTTGTCTCCTCTACTCTGTAGCGGTTGTGTGTGAGCAGGGTGAGGGCCCGGCTGCCGCTGAGAGGCGCCGTGACTTTATGCAAGTGGGCAGATCCTCCGGTAATTCCAGAGCAGGAGGCTGGAAGGCAGCCAAGGACCTCAAAGTGCTGTCAGGTGTGGGCAGAGCTGGGTGTCTGCTCCGCTGGCAGCCGCCCATCAGCGACTGCTAGCGACAGATCGTTACCGCTGTCTCTCACCAGTGGATGCGTTTCCACGTTTCCAGCTGTGCCGCACGAGACGTTCCCTCGTAGAGTCTCGTCTGAGACAACCCACACATTGCTTTCGTTGTTGAAAAATGTCAACACATTGCAGAGCGGAATAAAAACACGCTGCTGCTCCCGCCCACATGTGAAACCCGTGGAAACGGTTCTCCTCTGCAGTTGAAGCTTTGAGGCTTCGCCAGTGGTTGCCTCTTGGAACCTGCTGATGTTTTAATAACAGTACCCATGTCCTACAAGTATTACCAGCAGCTGGCAAACCACAGAACAGAGTTCATCTGAAATAAGATGGTTTGTCCTATGTAATGATGTAGGTTGTGAGGTTTAGGCCCTTCATGAAGCTGTACAGCATCATTAAGGTGAGTTTTTTTTTTTTCACCTCTATGGTGCAGTCACCTCTTGTGCATGCTGAGTGATTTTTTCATTTATTTTTAACTCCTCTCTGCACAAACTTTCAAGTTTCCCAGAATTCCTGGCTGAGAAGAGGACCAGCCCCTCTGCTCTTTGGTGGCAAGATTTTGCCTTAGGGCCGTAAGATGTTGTGAGATTGCTTTAGGAAGTTGGAGCTCAAGGAAAATGCCGTACAAGTGCGGGGAAGTCCATGTATATTTCAGCTGTGGGTCACACTGTGTTTTTGTGACCTTGACGTCGACAGATTTGGAAAAGCCTACATTGTATAGTATGCTACATTTTTGCTTGTGTCTGCAAGCTAGTGCAAAGACTTGCATGCTAGGAATTCTAATGCCTGCCCAGGCTTCTCTTGACTGAATTTATTAGTGGCTGTCTATTTAAGGTGGAATGCCACTGCAACAGAGAGCATGTCAACTAGTTATAAAAGTTTTTCTTTTTTTTTTTCATTCTGTGTCTTATTGCTCATGAGAATACATTAGCAGTCAGATGCTATAGCTTTTAAACAAGCCCTTTTTTATGGTTCTTTCTCCCCCTTGTGTCCATCTCAGTCTCGAGATGTTCTGGGGAGATATCAGGGCTCCCACATTAAGCAGGAGAGGAAATACCCATGATCCACTCTGTCTGCAAGATTGTTTGTCCGTCTCAGTTTTAGCAGTGAGGTAGGCAGGGCTTTGCTGATGGCCCGCCTCTTTGTGCTGTGCCTGTGTTTCTGTATTCTTCTCGGCCAATGTTTACGCTGCCAGTCGAACACCCAGGCTTGTCCAGACGGGCCTGGCTGCTCTCTCGCAGCTTGGCCTTCTCAGTCAGGGCCACCCGCGGCCGAAGTCGGAGCCGCCTCGCGTACACCTGCGCACGCGTGCCACAGCAAGTTCCGCTCTACAAAGGTTCAGCTTCAGCAAACAAAGTGCAGCTATGCCAACGCTAAGAAAAAGGATCGTAAAAACATAGGACCTTACATAAAGACTGAAGAGAAATACATTAATATGTATAATAAATATAGTTTATTTTTATTATTAAAATGTGCAGAAAATGACCAGCCTCTGCTTGCTTATCTGTGTTGTGAGTTGCCGCTGTTACTTTTTTATTTTCTTTTTCTTTTTCCCAACTCTTTCTCCGGCTTATTACTGTTCTTGTTGTTGTCGTAGGAATTTCTGCGAAGTAGGAGTGGGGCAGTTTCAGGTCGAGAGTCACCCTGTGTAGTTGAAAAACAGGTTGATGATAGAACATTTTTTTTGTTTCGACACAGCAGAATATTCGCTCCCCTGAGGAGAGTAAGCGTGCTTCAGCTGCTCCGTCCGCCATGCCTGCAAGGTGTTGAGCCAGTGCTGTGCACTGTTCACCAACACGTGTCAGTTAGTGCCGTGTTGGTTTGGGGGGCCCTTCATTGATGACACTGCTGTAATAGATGCTTGTAAGCCCCAGTGCCCTTGTTTACCATACCTCAAACCTGGTGGTGGGGTGGGGAGGTATATAGAGAGAGAGAGAGTTTGTGTGTGCGTGCGTGTGCGGGAGAGAGAAGCACTTGAGAAATTAAAGGAGAGAGAGAGAGAGAGAGCAAGAGAGCGAGATAGCAGGCGGGCGGAAGAGAAATGGGTGTTGGCAAACTGGAGTGAGTTCTTAAGTTACAGCAGCAGTGGAAGCATAGAGTGAACGACTCCATTTTACTCTACTGCCCCAGACCCCTCCCTGGCCCCCAGGTGGCTGGCTGGCTGCTAGACACAGGACCGCTACTATGGGACAGGCTAATACGGCGCCGGAGGCTGCCGCCGGGCGAAACAGGGCCAGCATTGTAGGACAAGTGGATCTCGAAAAGGACAAAGCTCCTAGCACGACCAAAGCTAATGCTGTCCAAACGGCTTTGTCTGAACACGAAGGCGACGCTCAAATGGGATGTTCTTCTGCTGCTAATAGAGTCAATCGTGCAAGCATAGGACCAGTTGATGACGGTCATGCTGGTATGGCATGCATTCCCGGCAATAAAGACGGCGGGGCTAGCGTTGGACGTGTGGGCTCTGATAACAACATGCGCGCTAACATGGGACGGTCTGCCGCTGAGGGACTTGGGCATATAAACATGGGAGATATTAGCTTGGGCAGGGGCAGCCAGACTAGGTTGTCATGTGTTGTTGAGGGTGAGGACACCCGTGCCAGCCTGGGCGATGGCGGCATTGCTCAAGGCTCTCCTGGTGCCACTGCTGGAAGGCACGGCAGCATTGACACAGGCGAGGACGCTTCCCGATGGGACAGCAGTGTCAGCATGGATGAGGAGACTGATGAGGCCATGCAGGACAGTGGTGAGTGTCCGTGGAGAGGGAGAGAGAGGGAGACTGTTTCGATTGAGCGCTGAGCATCTCTGATAAGTTAGGAAACTGAGCCTTCTCCTTTATCCTGCCAAACGGGGTGTGCGCGCGCGCGTGTGCATTGTACGCGGCCGAACAAGCTCATATGTAGGTGTGTGAGCCATCTTCATCCAGGCATATTGAACCTGTTTGTGTTGACAGCTGTTGTATGCCTTTTGACAGAGAGAATAGCCTGTCTTCTGCTCTGTTTGCTGTCACCATTTACCAGCCCTCTTAAGTACATATTAAACGCAGCACAGCAGCTAGGTTGAGTTATCTGCCCAAACAGTGTAGTGTTTGCTAAATATCGTTTGTAAAATGTGGAGAATAATGATGGTTAAGCCCTACAGACATGGGAGAAGACGACCCTCTGGAGGGTCCTGTGTTTTTTGGCCAGCACTAGGCTATGTGTAGGGAAGTCTTGGTCCCTGAAATGAGGATTCTTTTCCTGCTCTTTCTTCTCTCTCTCACACACACACACACACACACACACACACACACACAATGCACTCTGTCAACACTTTCTTTTCCTGCCGCTAAACACTGTTGTTTGAGAGAAGTACCTTCTGAAGTGATGTTGCTGTGTTCTAATGACACTGACGACTATGGGGGTAAATGGTATCCTTTTATAGACATATATTTGGCGGTTGTGGTGGCAAAAAGGCAAAAAACACAGTGAATGCTTTGGCCTGGACTTATGACTGTAAAGTGAATACCCTCAATGCAGCTAATCTGCTGTAGGCTGCTTTTTACTGAATGCATTTTTACTGATGTTTTAAGTGGCCAGCTGTACAGATGTGTGACTCCTCAGGACTTTGCATGAGGCGTTCGCATGATGATACAATGCTGACAGTGGACAATAAATACAAAAGGTCCTCGACTTACGTCAGAGATCCGTTCCTACGGCGTGACGTAACGTGATTTTCGCCACCTACATAAGCACCCATGTCACATACACAGTACAGTAATGAAGTGAAACGGTAAAAATAAATAAACAACTGACCGATGTTCATCGGTGTTTCGCCCTTTTCCGAACGTTTAATTATATCAATTTTCACTTTGTTTTAACATCGCAAACGCCGTACGTCGGAATGACGTTACAAGACTTTCGTAATAAATTTATGGGAGATGGCGCCGTAACCACGAAACGCCGTACGTCGGGTCCGACGTAACCCGAGGACCATCTGTAGATCTGCTTCTGCCTTTAGACCGCTGTATGCCAAGAGTTTCCCAATCGGGTTCATGGTTAATCCTGATGGGTCGATGAAGACATCTCCCTGTTTTAGGTGTTTAGCACTAGTGGGTAGGTGAACTTCAGTCAGGACAGGAAAAAACTAAACAAAAGGGGATAAACTGGAGGCAGAACTAAAAAAATAAATAAATAAATAATCCAACGGATGATGTCTGAGCACAGCAGTCCTGTTATTTGTTTGCATCAGATTTCTAGGAACGTTGTCAGGGCCATTCCTCTGCTGCTGCTGTGTTCTGCAGAAGTATCAGCAGTCCCATCTACTGCAGCAGGATGCCAAGAGACTTGCCCGGTCTCGAATTGTCCCAGCCCACCTTTCCTGACACCCACTCGGGCAACCACAGATTTCTGTTTTAGTTGTTGCGTTTGATAAGCTCCTCGCACGCATCTGAGGTTGGGACAAAGTGATCCCTGCAGTAACAGCAAAGGCCAGTGACGTGTGAATGAATTTTATTTACTTGTCTTTTAATAGGTTTTTGTCCACATTAACTGTTCAGACTATCAGAACCTCACGGCATGCTTTGCACTGATATTCAGATTACTTCAGTTTGACGGTTTGATTCCTTTTTTTGTAGCAACATTCCAGAATAACATCTCTAATAATAAGATCCAGCTCACAAATTTACAATTGCAATGGGAGATATTGGTAACTGTTTACCTGAGAGGCTCATGACTCATAATCTCCTGTAATGACCAATTTCAGTTGGTAAACAAGGCGAACCAAAACTCAAACAGGATCACCATGGGAGCGCCCTGGCCTGTCTTGGTGCTTTGGCTGCAGATTTCACTCCATGCATAAGAATCTGTTCATATTGAGATGTCTGCTTCCTGTTTACAGCAGAAAGTGATTTGTGCCCAAACTAACATAACAGGGAGAGGTTCTGAACATGTGACGGCATTTAGAGTTTGTTTCCTGTACTGTAGTTGACTTTTTTATGGAGGTAAAGTCCATTGCGATGGCATATTATGAGTTTCCTGGGGGGTTTATTTATTTTTTTTTTTTTTTGTACTACATGTACTGCTTTCGCTGTGTTCAGTTTGGTCAGCAGAAGGTCTCGGGGCTGTTTTGTTGTCCTCAGCAGTGCAAACTGGAATCAGCCGGTCCTGTGGGATTGTCAGTGCGCTCTGTCATGTGTCACAAAAGCACCCGTGGCTGTAAGCATTATGGCGCAGCTGTGAGTCACCGCACAAAGCCTGGCCGGAAACTAATGTAGTCAAAGTGACTGTGACGAAAAAAAATTAAATCTGCACCTGAAACATGTACCTGCGTTGTAGACATTTCTTGCTTTTATAAGGTGTATACACAAATGGTACATAAGTGATATTAGTGTTAATGTACACCATGTGCGTTTTGCATACGCTACAAGGTGTTTGTGGCCTTTAGGCTTAGACTTTACCCTAGACTTCACTCTTCCCCCTCCCCCGCAGTCAACATTCCTCGGGTTCTGACAACCGGATCATTGCTGCCTTTTACCGTGTCTTTACTTCCGTTTCAGAGGACGAAGTGGACATGCGTCGCAGCACGTTGAGGGGCGACGGTGACAGTTTGGGGGACGGCACGCCACCCACAAAGCAGAAGGGCAAGTTCTCCATTGGCAAGATCTTCAAGCCCTGGAAGTGGAAGAAGAAAAAAACCAGTGACAAGTTCAAGGAGACCTCAGAAGGTGCTCTAGTAATTTAGTCTTTTTCCTTTGCAATTTCTGTCTTTCTGCTCACCATAGTTTTTTAATTAAAATATATTCTATTACTTAATTTGGATCCATTCTAAGCATAAAATAAAAACAGTGTGATGCTTCTTTCTGTTTTTGGTGAACAGCTAGCTTTTACTGCAAGTTAACTGTCTGGTGCTAAGTGCAATAGTGATAATAAGGAGTTGGTCAAAAAAGGGAGCTGTTTTCCACGAAGTTTATAGTAAATTCTCACTTCTACAGCTTTGGAGAGGCAGATGTCGGTGAGGAAGTCAAGACAAGAGCTGATTGACAAAGGGCTACTGAAGGAGATCCCAGAAAATGGTAAGGGATTAATGGTAATGGTAAATGATGGGATATTCCAAGGGAGTATCCTGTGGACCAGTGAAATGGAAGGAGCTAAACTGGAACCTGAGATGGACATCATATGCACTTTAGCTTGCAACACTGGAGTAAATACCCTGAAGTTTTACCACTGATAAGAGAACTTATCGGTGATAAATCGATGAGTTTTATCAGTAGAACAATTTGATAGACGTGAATATAGTCATTGAGCATACTGTATGTATCCCATACACATCCTGTAGAAATTATTAGTTTTTCAATTTTCAGACAGCATGTAAGTATGATTGAAGCCTTTTGTGTCCTGTTTTTGAGTCACTAATTGTAACACTAGCCAAGCCTGAGTGTTTGATCTCATCATTAGTAAATCTCTACAACACATTGCCACTAATGCTTCTTCCTGGCGTTTCTTTATAATACAGAGGGGAGACAGGAAAATGGCTCAAACATTGCCCACGTGAGAAATGGACACAGCCTAACCAGGGAAGCAGGCAAAGGTCCAGAGTGGAAAAGACCCCTTTCTGAGGCAGATGTGAGATTCAACCACAGTCGGATGGCTCACGTGGATGAGCAAAGGGGACGTATCGTATCAGACAGCGAACAACGACAAAGTCAGCGTGAAGAAAAAGATCCCAGAATCAAGAAGGAAGAAGGAGAATTGAGGGAAAAGAGAGATGACCCAAAGAATTATAAGGACAGAAGAGGTGAAAAGGAAACAAGAGATCGCAGGGAAAAAAGAGATGACAGAGAATTGAGAGATCCCAGAGACAGGAGAGAGGACAGAGAAGTGAGGGATCCCAGGGACAGGAGAGAGGACAGGGAGCCAAGGGATCCCAGGGACAGGAGAGAGGACAGGGAGCCAAGGGATCCCAGGGACAGGAGAGAGGAGAGGGAGTCAAGGGATCCCAGGGACAGGAGAGAGGAGAGGGAAATGAGGGATCCCAGGGACAGGAGAGAGGAGAGGGAAGTGAGGGATCCCAGGGACAGGAGAGAGGAGAGGGAGTCGAGGGATCCCAGGGACAGGAGAGAGAACAGGGAGTCGAGGGATCCCAGGGACAGGAGAGAGGAGAGGGAGTCGAGGGATCCCAGGGACAGGAGAGAGGAGAGGGA
>JABJVR010047632.1:3104-27040 GCA_025773905.1 Chitala chitala
CATAGAGCAGGCACACCACTGAACACACCTGTTTGAACATAGAGCAGGCACACCACTGAACACACCTGTTTGAACATAGAGCAGGCACACCACTGAACACACCTGTTTGAACATGGAACAGGCACTCCACTGAACACGCTTAGCTGAACACAGAATAGGCATGCCACACAACACACCTATCTGACCATGGAGAGCATGCTCAGTTCTTTAGCTCAGTAGGATAATCATCTTGTCTGGTAGTAACTCTGTGTGGGCTGCAAGGTCACTCATTCAAATCCAGCATGGGATGCCCCTGTTAGATCAGCAGGAGGTGCTGTATCATGGAATATATAGGCTGTTTGACCTTAAGGCACAGCAGTTCACAGCACGTTACAGATGGACAGTCTCACAGGCATAGTGCTGAGATCAGATAGAATCATATCTTCTTTTAAAAGCCATAATTGTCTGTTATGTTTGACCACTTGTGGAAGCTACATGTATTATTACTAGAGAAGGTCAAGTAGAACATTATACTGAAATTTACAAATGCACCAGTTATACGAAAACTGTATGTAATCTTTAATCCTGTCAAGTGAAACTGACAAATATCTGTGTGAGCATAATTATGACCAGCTCTTATATTAACAAGTATGCAACAGCGGGTGGGTTCCAGAAAGTGTATTAACTCACCTGATATGCCAACACATATTTTAGCAAATTTTGGCAAATTTTCCCGTTTAGTGTAAAGTAATAACAAACCTGGATTCTAATGGCTATCCGGGAACCATATAAAAAATGAACATTTGAGAGCCACCACTGTGTCTGCTTAACCCTCCTGTGACCCTAACCTTAACCATAACTCTATCGTGAGCCCCTTAGGTGTGGACGTTGTGCCATCAAAGCACAAAGTCCCTGTTTGACCATGGCGTTCACAGCCCCACATGCCCAGAAGGTGGGTTCACACATGACAACTAAAATGAAAATCAAAGAAAAAAAACAAAGAATTCAATCCACAACCCCAAAACATTAATTTTAGCAATAATCATAGTGTAATTGGTTTAATTATGAAACATTTCAGCAGTAATGTGGGTGGATTAGATATAAACACCCAATTTCAGCAGTAATCTGGGTGTATTAGGTTTAATTATGGAACTTTTCAGCAGTAATCTGGGTGTATTTGGTTTAATTATGGAATTTTTCAGACGTAATCTGGGTGCATTAGATGTAAACACTGAATTTCAGCAGTAATCTGGGTGTTTTAGGTATAAACACTGAATTTCAGCAGTAATCTGGGTGTTTTAGATATAAACACCGAATTTCAGCAATAATCTGGGTGTTTTAGATATAAACACCGAATTTCAGCAGTAATCTTAGTGTATTAGATATAAACACCCAATTTCAGCAGTAATGTTGCTGTAATTGCCTATGTCTGACCGAGCAACTCCCCCCAGTTAGGAAGCAGGAGGTGTGCCTGTTCCGCTGGCCCCAAGGAGAGGTCCTTGTGGGAGCCATCCGTGCGAAGTACCCACCTCCCAGACAGCAGGAAGGAGAGCCGGTCTATAGGTGTCTTCCCCTCCAGGGCGTAGCTCTCTTCTTCAGACAGGGAGAGGACCTGGCTGTCGCAGGCTGCAGCCACCTCCTTGAAGACGGACACCGGGACTCCCAGCGGCAGGTAGACTCCTGTAAAGAGACTGCGGAACTCCTCACCAGGCAGCCGGTTCTGCTGCAGTCTGTACAGGAGGTGAGCTATCTGCAGCAGGCACAGCGCCCCCAGGAGGCCAGACCAGGCCACCACGGGCACTGCCCCGCAGGCCAGCTGCCAGCCCCACAGGGCATGGCACAGGAAGGCGGGCACCATGCAGCTGAAGATGTACAGTGCCCCGTAGGCACCGCTGCCGCCCATGTAGCCCAGCCACAGCAGCGTGTTGCCCAGATGGTAGAGTGCCCCCTCTGTGCCATTGGCCCATGCAGTGCAAGCTGGGTAACCCAGAAGCACTGCCTCAAGCAAGCTGGAGTTTCCACTCCACATGTTCCACTGGTCCCTGAAGTTGTCCCTGGCCACGACACAACTACCAACCACAAAGCTGCGTCAAAATCAACACTGAACACTGAAATACAGTGTTCTGAAATACACTGAAAAACAAAGAACAATGCAGAGCCAAGACAAACTGGTGTGTGTGAGCTCTGTGCTATAGGAATGCCACTCCAACACTGTCCACCATGTCTCCAACTACAGCTGATCCTTTGGTGTATAAACCGGAAAATTGTTTTTGAGGTAAAGGTGATGCATGACGAAACAACAGTCAAACCACTGTAAAATATGGTCCCTATTGTGGAGTATTTTAAATTGTCCCAATAAGCAAAAGTTGTTGTATTCCTTTGACAGATTCTTGAGAAGCTGATCTTCTTGTCCTGAGACTGGTGTCCAGATGGGCTTCTGAAGTTTAGAGGGGTTTTGTCCCTTCCTTCACACTCTTCTCTCTTTCCCTCTGTCTTTCACACCGTCACAGGCTGCGTCTCTCTCTCTCTCTCACTCTCTCTCTCTCTCTCTCTCTCTCTCTCTCTCTTTCTCTCTCCTCGTTGTTGTCCAGAGTGTAGTGTCTGGAATGTGCAGCTCTCTGCTAGCACAGAGCCAGTTTGTGGGGGACTGGGAGAGGTGGAGCAGGAGAACGACAGACGCCCCTAGGAGGATAACCATGTTTGGAATTGAAATGCAAGCTAGAGTGTCAGTGATAGACAGCACAGCAGCTACTTATCATAGCAGGGCGAGAGGCGAGAGTGCTGCTCCGAGCCAAAGAGAGTGTGGGGCATGCTACTCTCAACATGTGTCACTGAGGTACCTTCACTGGCCTAGCCTGAAACTCTCCAGAAGTACGGCTCCTTCACACTCAGTCAACACTCTGGACTCAGTGATACAAAATTGTTTTCTTAAGGTTTTCCTGAGCCAGTCCGCTAAACAGAACCAGGGTTCCCAGGGCCAGTCCGCCAAACAGAACCAGGGTTCCCAGTGCCAGTCCCCAAACAGAACCGGGTTTTCCCAGGGCCAGTCTCCCAAACAGAACTGGGTTTTCCATAGCCAGTCCCCAAACAGAACCGGGTTTCCCAGAGCCAGTCCATCAAACAGAACCAGGGTTTCCCAGAGCCAGTCCCCCAAACAGACTGGCCAGTAAGCATGGCGTCAGTTCTGACATGCAGTGAGTTTCTGTGGAATTTTTTTTAGAAATGATGGAAGAGATGAAATTACAGCACAAGGTCAGATTTCACAGCTGGCGTGACATTTCCTCCATTGGCCCTGATCCCCCCACCCCTACTTTCACATACCAGACACCAGCCGTGACATTTACAGGGTCCGCTTGGACAGGGTATATCAACTCAGCTCTCTGATAGCACTTATCAGCTCCTGGATACCGTATTTACATTCTCTGACATTTTTCTGTGTGCTTATTCAATATTTACTTTAAACAAGTATTTACATTAAAATAGTCCAGAAACATCACACTGTTCATTAGGGTCATGTGAACACTTTCCCAGGTATGTTTATTAAGTCCACAATTACACCTTGGATCAAAAGAAGGCGGAAAAAGACTTATACCTTAGTATTTGAGGGTGGCACATAACCTGAGAAGACCCAGTGCCTGAGTAGACCACTACTTCAGCCTGAGAAGACCCAGTGCCTGAGTAGACCACTACTTCAGCCTGAGAAGACCCAGTGCCTGAGTAGACCACTACTTCAGCCTGAGAAGACCCAGTGCCTGAGTAGACCACTATTTCAGCCCGGGTGACAAATATTCAGTTCTGTCAGATTAGCATTAGTTCAGCCTGATAATTGTCAGTTCTTTCTACAGCTGAAAAGCCTTTCATGTGCCACTATATCTTACCATGTCCCACCGTATCCCACTATGTCTTAGTATGTCCCACTGTATCCCACCATCTCACTCGATGTATCATGTCCCTCTGTGTCCTGTTGTGTCCCTTCATGTCTGCATAGCAGCAGTAGCAGGACATGTTCATCACAGTGCAGAGCCTGCCAAGGAGAAGGTTAGGATGCAGCCAGTGGTGTCCGTCTGAGGTGGAACTGCTCCTGTGGCTCATCCTGGCGCTGTGGAAAAAGCACGTCTTCCTCATACTCAGGAAGCACATGATTACCGAGCACAGTAGCCTGCTGGGAGCACGGCCAAGCGTCAGGCCTGCATCGAATTCTAGCCTCTTCAGTGTGCAGTGCTGTCCAGTTCCACAGAAGTGGTGCGTGTTTCAAAAGGATGTGTCAACGACATCGCACAAATGAGCCTTTTCACCTCTTCATCCAAATGGGGTCCACACACCCTGAACAATGTAAGGCTGAACATGTGATATGAAGCAAAAACAGCCAAATGCACAGGAAGGTGCCACTGAACTACCACCGTTATCTCATTACTTCACCACCAGATCTGTGTTTTCATTTGAAATTCAATGTTGTGGATTCACAACACTCCAGAACAGAAACACATCTTTGTCGTTCAGGCAGTAAGCAGCTATTAAAATACGTGTGCTGGCACCCCCTACAGGACAACACCTCAGTAGCTTTAAAGGTTGCAGCCTGCAAATGTCCCTCTTCTGCTTGGAGATACACATCTGATGAAGAAAGCAATGAAACAGCAGGATCCTGAACAACAGGAAGCACCTGTCAACACACAAAGCTTGGGAACCCAACCCTTCCCACAATCCCTTTCTCAGCAGCAGTTTGTCTTAGAAGATGCAAGCCCCTCCCGCAGGTTCTATTTAAAGTCCAGAATGCATAGTGGGGGCCACAGTTGTCGGCAGTACAGCTCCAGTCACCCCCCCCATGATGACTATGTGCCAAAGCATGTGTGTGTAGCTTTTGGGCAAGTTTGTCTCAGTTAACAGGGTGGCACGGTGGCGTGGTGGTTAGCACTGTCTCCTCGCGCCTCCAGGCCTGGGGTTTGATTCCTGCATCAGATCCGTGTGCGTGGAGTTTGCATGTTCTCCCTGTACTTGGTGGGTTTTCTCCGAGTGCTCCGGTTTCCTCCCATGGTCCAAAGACATGCAAGTTAGATTGATTTGTGTCCAAATTGCCCGTTGTGTGTGTGCCCTGTGGTGGGTTGGCGCCCTGCCCTGGGTGTCCCCTGCCCTGCACCCTATGTGCTCTGGGATGAGCTCCAGGCTTCCCTGCGACCCTCACCAGGACTAAGCGGTTAAGACAATGAATGAATGAATGTCTCAGTTAACATGATCTCTAGAAATAAAACTGGTTTATAACCCCAGCATGTTTGGTTGGGTCTTAGTGTTGTTGCTCTTTGGGTTTTGGCGTGGTACCCAAACGAAGCACTTGCTCTGCTACACAATCCACTGCTTCTGTCTTAGAAGACAGAATGCCACTCTCAGAAGAAACAATCTGGTACCTATGGGTATCCAGCTAGGCTCAGAATACATGTCCACCTGGTTAACATCACACATGGAATCCAAAACCACTATCAGGTGCCAGGTTCATGAATACTTACAAAAGAGAGCAGTAAACTCAAAATATGCATATCACTTTGCATAGAACTTCTTTATTTTCAAATCAGCAGAATGTGGTTTACAGCAGAACAAAAAAAAAAAAAAAACAATTTGGGATAAAAAAAAAAAAATTACCCCAACAAATGAAAGAAACGAAAAAAGTAACAGTAGATGTTGTTCAGCGGGCAGACGTCCTTCACCTCTGTGTAAGAAAACCTGACATGCCCAGAGCCTCCAGACTTCACCCAGTGGTTACTGCAGGAGAAAAGGCAGACAACAAATTACACACACACACGACTGGTGTACTGCAGTAGTATTGGGAAAATCGTCACCATCATTCAACACATAGTAGTTTGGCCAGACGTCAAATTCCTTCACCAATGGCTGCCTTACTGTCACTTGCACAGTAGTAGGAACCAACCCACAAAGACTCTTACCATGGCACAGGACTCCTACCTGCAGAGATGCACACTCTAACACAGAACTTCTATGTGCAAGGACTCTTACTATGACACAACTCCTATATGCAAGGATTCTTACGGTGACACTGAACTCCTACATGCAAGGACTCTTACTGTGACACTGAACTCCTACATGCAAGGACTCTTACTGTGACACTGAACTCCTACATGCAAGGACTCTTACGGTGACACTGAACTCCTACATGCAAGGACTCTTACTGTGACACAGAACTCCTACATGCAAGGACTCTTACTGTGACACAGAACTCCTACCTACAAAGACTCAGGACGCCCATCTACAGATGCTTACTGTGGCAGATAACAAGACAATACCTTCCCACACTTTGTCCTGTTATAATTTGTATTTATAACTAGATAGGAGAAATCATAACAGAGGAGATATACTACATATATAACATGGCTCTGTTTTTTAACTACCTGTTATTACATGCCAACAGAGCCAGTGGACGGAAAATGACTGGCATCCAACTTAACTAAAATGTTGTAAAGTCACATCGCTTTTAAAGTTCTTCCATACAGATCACAGTACTATCCCAGATTGAGTTTAAAAAAGGAAAAATTCAAAAATGTGAATTAATCAAGATACCAAACCAGTAAAATGTAGTGAAATGTGTAGTTGTGAGATAATGCTATTACAGATGCTCATAGCCTTCCTGTCTCACATTAATATGTGTCAAGTTATTTATACTGCGCATTTACACACAGCGAGGTCGACCAAAGTGTTTCACAACAACAATTACAGAATGACATTGAGGAAAAAAAAAAAAGATAATCCTCAATGTATAAAATGTTACATTTATGTACATCTTCTCTTCTACTGTTCCAACATCTCCCATTCCACACCAAGCAATACGCCGATCAAACGTGACTTCTGGGCTGTTATTTAGTGGATTCACTGACCAAGACAGCTTTAATTAAAATGCTGACCACGTGAAAAAATAAGTGCGCATGGGGCAGCGCGCATGGGGCTCTCTGCACGAAACACACACTAAGCACATTCTGACCGTGCCGTTTGGCTTCTACCCTCTTTCTAATCACAAAAGAATAAAAACAAAGTAATTAACTTCTGTGACATGGCCCAAGCGCAATGTGGCAGAAATAAAATGGATTCAACTGGAAACTGGAGTATTGTCTACTACCATTACATGCACTGTGACAGAGACTAACTTGTCTGGATGTGAGAGTTCAAGTTAAAACTTTGGCTATCACACCCAGGGATATTCATTACATAGTACATACAATGTCAAAGGACTTACAAAAGCATCATCCTAACTGTGAACTTAATTATATTATTCAATTAAGTATATTTTAAATTACATATATATATATTTTTCAATCAATAACCCTTTTACATGATGTGTGGGCACCAGCAGCAGGTCTGCCATCACTGTTCTACCCAGCCACGCGATGCTTACCCCCCAGGCCAGGAGCTCACGTGCCCACACATACCCCCCCAGGCCAGGAGCTCACGCGCCCACTTCCCCGCCAGGCCAGGAGCCCACGTGCCCACACATACCCCCCAGGCCAGGAGCTCACGCGCCCACTTACCCGCCAGGCCAGGAGCTCACGTGCCCACACACCCGCCAGGCCAGGAGCTCACGTGCCCACACATACCCCCCACGCCAGGAGCTCACACGCCCACTTACCCCCCAGGCCAGGAGGTCTCACGCCCTCAGATCTTGAACCCGAGAGCTCTCATGCACTCCTTGTGCGCCTCGATCAGCTCCGTGCACCTCTCTTCGCCCTTCTCGATTATGCTGAAAAAGGAAGCATGATTCGATATTCCCTCCAGCGTCACTATCAGCAATACGTGCTGCAGCTGCACATGGAGTAAGTGTCACTAGATACTCCACAGGCGGCCCGTCGGCCTCACCACGCGTCTCTGGCCTTCTTGGTCTCCGGACAAGCGCAGCACGGTTTGAGCGGCTTCTTCTCCTCCGCCACGCCACTCGCGGAGGTGGACTCACAGCTCGCCGCAGACAGGGTCGACATGGTGCAGATGATCTGCATGACACATGTACAGCTCACTACTTACGCTGAAGCCAAGAAGATGCAAAGTGCACTGTTCGGAGATTCTGGACAAATGTACTATTCAATAAACATTCCACAACTATTCGTAAATAAAGTAATACGTTGTAATTTAGGTATACGAACTAGTGTTTACATTCAAGACAATCAGTAAAAACTAAAACAAGCAGACTGATGTTACTGAACTATAATTATAATCCACTTCTCATCTTTACACTAACAGTAATGGGGAACACATATTGGAGGAGCTTCACGGTTAGCAGGCTAGTCAGAATGTCGATATCAAGAACTTATATAACTGCATACATGTAAACAGAATCAAATGCTAAAAATATATGTACATCACCTATGTCGAATTTACTCGTATCACTCACCTAGATGCGTTGACTTCACATGTGCCCTTCCTTACGAAACAAACCCTAAACACAAGCGCCTTGTTTCCCGCTGGGGCTTTTGGGAATTGTAGTTTAATTTCTTGTTAACCGAATTAGAATCTAGCACATCTGTACTACATTGCCCAAAATGCAACGGTATGGTATATCCTCACCTTTATTTTCAAGGGCATCAAACAACTGACCTGATACTGAAACCGGTTGGTTTTGAAAGCAAGTTAAAGCTAGTGTGTGTGAGTAAGTTTGCTGTGCTTTGTTGGGCTGCAGATCAAAAATTTGAAGTGATAGAATGTGCATATACTATAACCAGAGTGTCATTTTAGTACAGGTACCATTGTATGCTTTATAGCAGTAAAGCCTGGTCACAACCAAAAAGATTTCTGGCTTTCTCAGTCTGAACAAAAGGAGTAGCTCGGCACAGAAATGAGCACCAGAGGACCCCAGCATGTTTTTATGACCACAATAATTACTGGTCACCTATTTTATATGTTTGATCTAAATACTGTCTTCTTCCCAGCTGAGTTCTAACGATATGGATGTTTTATGTGAATATAATGTACTCTCTATTTGCATCTCTTCACATTTGACATGACACATTTGTGCTTGCATGATGTTCATGAATTTCCCTGGATGAGGAAATACAGTAGGGAAGTCAGTCAGTGTTCTGCATGGTTGCTTTCATGTTCTTGTGACCACACTCCATGAGTCTGCAGACTTCGTTTTTTCTGTCTATTGTCTAATATTAGACTCTTGTCTAATATTTTCTCTTTGACAATGTGATTTTCACTTTCTAGTGTAAGCATTACAATACATATGATTCATTGAAATTATAGTCTAAATATCTTTGAAGGATAATATTTTTATTTTTTTTCCACAATGAAAAAAGTAAAAAGAAGAAGAAGCAGTAGGAGAGGCTAAGTGCACGGAGGAACAGTATTGCAGTCTCCCTGTGCAGAGTGGCCCTCTTCAGTCTTCGTGACTCCTGCAAAGATATGTAATGGTGACACATGATAGTGAGTCAAATTCAACCAGTAACATGTAGTATGGATTACAGGGATTATGTAAACCCATACTGGAAGAAAAAAAAAAATGTTGTAAAATGTGTGAAATTTATACATATAACTAGTCTGTACTAGTTCTATTTCCGGTTCAGTTGCACAGCCACCGGAAGAGGCGGAGTTAGTCACGCAGTTACAGAGCTCGCGCCCAATTCAAAGCTTTGGCAGGTAAACTTGAAGCTAACTGCAACCACCATGGCTAACCAAATATACTGCATCTGACGGGTAAAATTACAGCTACCCAAATAAACTGGATGCGAACGACAATAAACCTAATTAAATATAAATAAATTGGGAATTAACGGGTAACAACTCAGCTAACCAGATAAAGTGAGGTCTCACAGTTGACAAAGCTAGACAAACCGTTGACGGCATAGCAGTTGATTGAGGTGTATTCTGTGGAAACGGACATGTCCCGGTTACAGGATACTTAAAACGGCTGGTTGGATATTAGCTTTAGCGATCTTTGAGCTGTTATAGGATTTATTTCAAAATGTTTTATAGTTTTTGTAATTTAATGTGTGAGCCGAGTACGTCAAAAGTAGTCAACGCAGGTTAATATAGTCTAATCAGCAAAATAAACATAGTGAGGAGATGTTTCCTCACTATGGTGATCGCCGGTGACATGTGACACGATTATCGTGCGTGTGCGTGTGTGTGTGTGTGTGTGTGTGTGTGTGTGTGTGTGTGTGTGTGTGTGTGTGTGTGTGTGTGTGTGTGTGTGCGCGGGGGGGGGCATTAAGTGCAAGCAGAGGGAATAAGGGTGTGTTAACCGTTAGTGGTGTCACGACAGTCCGAGTCACTATAGTGACAATGGAGGTTACCAAAAGGAACATTTGGGGCCTTTTCTTGTTCCGTGCTTGGTGTTGATTTTGCGTATTAATTTAGCTGTATTTGCTTAACAGAATGGAAGTCTGTACGCGTTATTTCACAAAACTTCGGAACCTGGCGGTGTTCCTGGAAACTGAAACAGCCGACCTCCAGCAAGCTCACAAGAATCCCGACTGTGGTAATTAAACCTATTCCCGAAAATAAATTTCCTCAAACTGACACTTTGGGATTATAGGACCCTGGACAAAGACCCAAGGAGCTGAGGTGGCCAAATTCAAACCCGGGTTATTTAAACCTCTCTAGCGTAATACTTTCGACTCCATTTGGGATGTTTCTATTAAACGTCCTGTATTTTGGTGGATTTGAATACTGACAGTAACTACAGTAACATTAGTTGTTAATTTTTTCTAGTTTTATTTATTTTGATTATATACAGACCTTGTTTATCTGGATTCTCAGATATTGTCTGACCTCGTTTTAATATGCACATATGCTCTTACTAATTTGTAAGTCCCTTTGGACAAAGGCATCTGCTAAATGAATAAATGTAAATGCAAACTTTATTCATGTACTTCAGCAGAGTTTAACCAAGCAGGTTCATGGAGACTAAGGTGCTTTTCTTCATTAAAGCCCTGGTTAGATGAACAAATGAACATAGACTTTGTCCATGGCCTGTTACTTTGTGACTTTTTTTCTGTAGCCTCCCTTTCAGGGGGGAGGAGAATCACACCAGGCTCTGCTTTCAGGTGGCACAGAGGGGGCTGTGAAGATTTTACAGGATCTACGCACAGAGGTGTGGGAGCTGAAGGTGAGTGTGTGCTATTGGCTGTGTGGCTCAGGAGGAGTTTCTTCACATATAGTGGAAAGTGATGCAGATTTGGGAGGGAGAAACAGATCTGTGAACTGCCTGCTACATCTTAGTCCACACCACTATAATGATGCCATAGCAAGGGGGGGAAATTCCCTAAAGACCTGTTTACCAACACAGCAGTGCTTGGGGTCAAATCTGAAATGATCAAATGCGTTTAGTTGCTAAACACAGGTGTGTGGATGCATGCTTTCTGTGAGGAGTGTTGAACCTGTCTAGGTCTGTTACCTCTTCATATTTACCCACAGTAGACTGAACATGTGGGCGCCACACTCTTCTGTCACTGTTTTGTGTCCTTGTGTTTCACACAGACGCAGGTGCAGGACCAGCTGGCGTGCTGTAAAGCTGAGGACAAGGAGATTAGGACTTTCATGCAGGCATGCCTGGTGCTGAAGCAGCGGACCACTGAAGATCTCCAGAAGATCAGGAGACACTATGAGAAATATGGTTACAGAGCACCCTCTGGTGGGTGCCACCTGTACATGTTCTGCTCTCTCGTACAGTTATCGCATACGAACACATCAGGTGTACATACCTTTTTTGAACTGATCATCACTGCATGAAACCAGTCACTGTGGCATGTCTCTCTGGTGATGGTGCAAAGCTCATACTGAGGGTTTTCCAGCAAGTGGCCTGGTGGCTCAGTGAGTAGAACATCAGGCTGAGATGTGGAACTCTTCTGGTTTGAATCCCAGTCCAGCCACCAGGTGTGTCCTTGAGCAAGACACCCAGTGCCAGCTCATTGTGACACATATGTGACATGTTGTAAGGCGCTTTGGATAAATAAATAAATGTAAGTGTAAGTCACCAGCGAGGCCCTGAGGAATCTAAACTGCATTGTCAAATGTCAGTGTTGATGAGTAGACGGATCTGTTTTGTGTGTCACCCACTTATAAGTGCAGGTGTGGAATGTTGGTGGATAACCATGGAAACAGTGCTTGGTTGTAGCCTGTGACACTGGTGGGTTTTTTTTTTTTTTTATTGTAGTGTAGCCTGTGGTGCTGTCATTGTGGTCAAAGACTCCCACTGTGGGGTGTGGAAGCTCAGGCAGCACATTCAGAGAGCGCGTGTGTGTGTGTGTGTTCACTCAGCTTCTACCTCATGTCTCAGGGCTTCGTTCTGTTTTCAGAGGTGAAGAGTCACAAGGAAAAAGCCAAGGTTCAGGAAGCTAACCAAGAAGGACGTGGAGAAGAGGATGAGCAACAGGTAGAGGAGGAGGAGAAAGAAGAGGAAGGAGGAGAGGCAGAGTCCAAGGAGGAGCAGTGTCATACTGTCCCTGGGCATAGGGGCCTCTCTCCAGTCTTGGTGACTCCTGAAAAGCCATCTTCCAGAGTGGCCGACCCCCTGCGGACCCCACGTCTCTCTGACTTCGGACTGTCTGAGCTCCACCTGCTGGTGCCCCTGGGTGACCCCGCGCCCCCCTCAATGGTTTTTGCTCCTCCTACTGCCCCTGACCTGCCTGTTTTGCCCAGAATGCCCAAAACCCCAAAGTGTGCCCTGCGGATGGAGGAGGAGGCCGTGACACCTCGCCTGGAGGACTTTGGCATCTCAGAGCACACCATGTGCCTCAACAACGACTTCACCATGGACCTGCTGCGTAAGATACCGTCCACGAGTAGCAGGTACTGTGAGCTGTCAGGGCAAAATGCTGCCCCCTACTGGCACCTGTGCTCCACACAGCCCTCATGGCTGGCATGTTCCATCTGAGCCTGATGTGTTGTGCTCTAGTGCCTTGACCCTAACTACCACAGGTGTGACCGACACAACTCCGGCGTCTGCTTATAAAAGAGTTTATATGGGAAAACATGAGTGCAGTCTTGAGTATATGATGTTTATTTGTAATATCGTTCACTGTTCTGATTTGGGGGCGACTCACCTTAAAATGTTATGTTTGATCTTAACAGGAGTGTTTTTGTATTCAGTATTTTTGGTGTATGCAAAGTTTTTAGATCTTGAAAGTTTTTTTTTTTTTTTTTCTTCTCCCCCCCTCAAATAAATGACACTGTAAATAAAAAAAAAAAAAAAAAAAAAAAAGGTCTGTGTGGCTAATCATCTTGGATGTTACTAATGGTGATGGCCAGTTAAGAACAATGCTTATCTTCCCTGATCTGATGTAGAAATAAAACTGAACTAACAGCAGCGGTGATGGTGGTCATGACTGATGTCTCTGATGCTTTCACAGTGAAGGACCTGTTAACACAGCACCTGTTCTGAGACCAGCCCCCTCCTCTGTGCCATCATTTGTGACCTGTGAACCAGAGGCCATTGGTACCCCAGCATACTTAGCGAATCCTGTCTTTAGCAGCGGTGCTCTGTGGCACGTGCAGTCTGAATGATCCTTTAATTCTGTCACATTTTAATCCCATTTCTGCCTTTCATTAAAATTTGGGCATTATAGAGTACTCCAAAGTGTCACTGTGGCAATGTGTTTTTTTTTTTTTGCGCAGGTGTGACCACTCCACAGCTGCCAGTGCTCTGCACACCGGGACTAAAAGTGCTGAAAAAGCATTCTCAGCTTTCCTCTCCCTCAGACTCGTGTGGGAGCCCCCCCCCTGCGCTCCATCTCACACCTGAGCCCCCAGCATGTGAGACCCCTCATGTCAAGAAACTTCTCAGTGTGAGTACTGCTGTTGGTTGGGGGATGTAGAAGGTGCACAGTTCCCTTGGCACGGCTCACTGACTCACACCGGTTAGGAGATGTAAATGACTTGGTACCTTTAGTCAGGGCACAGTCATGCTACTGGACTGCATGCCTGTGTACATCTACAGTAAGCGAGCATTTATTTGCACCATGTGATCGGTCACACTCATTCAGACTGTGAAGGCAGAATCTGCTGGTGTTCAAGATGACATGACCCAGCCCTCAGAAGAGCTGTTTTCCAGGGACATGCAGGCTCATCATGTTGCCTTGTTATGTGACCACTTTAACAAGCCAGTCAGAGCTGCAGGAGAGGCCAAGTTTCAAATCCCTCCTCACTGCCTGCCCTTGTGTAAGTTGCGATTGGCAGGCAGGATTCAGTCAGCATGTGTCCCTCTGGATCTTCATGGTTTAGCAAGAGCCAACAAGGAAACATCCCAATCAGACATTTAAGATAAATCTTGTACAATGCAACATTCATTATATCTGTGAACAAGACATTTAAGGTCCCTTGGTATGTAAAGTGTAACACATTGTTTAATGTGGTCTTTTGAGCCGTAAACTTAAACAACATATAAGGAGAAAGTGCTAATGTCTGTCAAAATGTGTGTGGTTTCTGCAGAGTACTGATGGGCCTGGTGTCAGGGAACCAATGCCCTGTAACAGGCCTGAGAGCTCATTCAGCTTGAAGCAGACCTTGCTGCCTGTCTTGGGGGGTTACCACGAACTCCAATCCCAGGAACTAACCCTGTCACCCCCGCAAGTCCTAACCAGCCTTGCTCCACACCCCAAGACCCCTGAAATGCCTGACATTAGTGCCTCTACTCAGGATATCTTTAAGGTGTGTCTTGTTGCTGTGGAGGTGCCAGTGGACCCAGGCTGCAACAGTGTAAGCTAAGCCCTTGTCTGTTTTGTACAGTTGCTGTCCCAGTGCAACAGAGAGCCCAGTGCTGGACCTACAGCCTGCCTGAAAGCAGAAGCACTACGTAGCCCTACAGTCACGGCTGCAGGCGATAAAGAGAACCGGTAAGAGGGACAAGAAAGCAGCAAGTACAGCGCACACACACGTGTCCTGGCTGCGTGCCACACGGACATTGCTCACCACAGATTCCCACCCCACCTCTCTTCCATAGGGTCCAACTTCTTGCTCTGGTGTCAGAAGAGGAGTTCAGGGGCCTTCCCAGTTATCTGAGACAAATGCCATTGTCTAGCCTGAACCAGGCCATCAGCAGAATCAACACATCCCTGGAGGGGTGCCCACAGGGTGGGTGATGCGTACCTGTCTGGGGGTGACACGTCACACAGCATCAGTATCCAGTGTCCTGCTGGTGTGTAAACCTCAGGACTCTTTCCCACTGTGTGGTACAGGAGCTCTTGTGTAGTGCAGGTAAAAGACCTGGCTCACCTGTTGCTGTCTGATTCAAGTGGTACAGCAGATCTTGGGTGGTGCCAGGTGAACCAGGTTCATTCAGCTGGTTTACCTTCTCACTTAATTTCAGTGAGGGTTTATCACAAAAGGCTGTCAATTATTTCCATAGGCTCTTACCCTGTAGTTTGTGTTAACACGGTGACTATGACACTTCTCTACTGCAGTGGACGCCACTACAGCGCCTGGCCACTTCCTGACAGAGGAGCTGAAGAGGATTACAGGGACAGGCCTGAAGGCCCATGTTTATTTCTTGTGTCTCACTGAACTGCAGAGGTTGGAGCATGTGCAGGGGGAGGGTGAATACAGAGTGTTTAGCCAGGTGTGAGCCACCCCCACCCTTTAGGCATAGACATTACACTTCAAGCACATAGTGTGTATGCAGACAAAATTATTCATGGAATATAAAGTGTAAAATAAACTTGGTTTTATTGAAAAATTAGCATTCTCTGCTTGTTGACTGACATTCACTACATAATTTAGGAATGGGTCTGAACACAGAACTAAATTCAATTTGTAACACTTCACATTAGCAGAGGAAAGAGGGACCGTAGTTACTTTACAAATATGACATCATTTGCCCCAGCGTATGTGAGGGGAAGGCTGGGGCAGCATTAGTAAGGCCTCATACGACTGGGAAGGGGTGGTGCTCGATTTGGCGGGGTGATAGCAATGTCCAGGTAGTCTCCGATCTGGAAGCGTTGGGACTGCAGTGTCATTGAGTCGTCAGCACCTTTCCGACCTGACACAGTGTTGCCAATGTCTTTCACTCTGGATGGGAATATCAGCATACCAGTTACTGCCCAACACTGGTTTAAAAGCCATTAATATTTAACACAGTGACACGAAAAACCGCTTAAACTGATATGACAATGTTATGCAAAGATTACCTGTAACCCTGTCTTTTGGGGTCTGGGTAGACTATGGCAAAGCCAAAGTGTGTGCCTTTTTTCCGAGCCTCTGGATAAACTTCCTTCACCAGACTGGTCAGCTCCTTCAGGGTAGCATCCATCCTGCACCACACAACATCAGAACATAACTAATCAAAACTAGGTCAGCATAAGGGCAGTAGTGCATTTAAGGTGAGCTGTGGAATATTTCATATACATTGGGTCAAATAAACTAACCAACAAAACTTTCCAATCGTTACTGCAATGTTCCAAAGCAAAGGACCTGTGTCCAATAGATGTGACCTTAAATCCAATAAAGGCACAAAGAATATATTGCCAAAATAGCCTCATTTACCCAGGTGTAAAAAATGAGATGACTGCACATAATGCAAATCGAAGTAAGTTTACCAAGTGTAAATTTGCAGCTCGCTGGAGGGAACGTTTCCCCGAGCGAACTCGTCCATCCGGTGATGTCGGCCGTTGTTGGTGGTGAAAACCCGCAGCAACAGAGGACAGGTCTGCAAACAAGAAGCACTCCTATTCATCTCTACACCACTACAACCACAAAAAATATCGCATAAAGGAGGACAATTCTGTATATCCCAATCTACAATGTGCCGTGATAAAGCCTCTTTAAGATAATACAAATTGGTTTTTTACAAAATATAGCCCGACTTACATCACGACTGGCTACAACCCATGTAATATCATCTAGATATTGCAGCATAAATTACATATTTCACTTTACAAGAAACAGTGACCGACCTATATACATTTAAAACGCAACAATATATAGCCACCTAACCAATAAAACAATTTCGAGACGACCATCACTTTCTAGCTAAAACCGAATCTAACCTTTTCTCGATCGACGGGCTTTTCGGGTTCTTTTTTAATTTCCTCTTGTGTTACCCTTGATTCCACAGCCATTTTAGAAAAGTTTTGAAAATACGTTTGTATCTAGTTCAGCTAAAACCAGCCACTACCAGCACCACTTCAACACCAGGTTCAAGAAGAACCATAGATACTTCCGGGTCAAATGTCACTCTGTTTTTAAAGGGGGCTGTAAGTATTTCCGGGCCAAAAGCCACTCCATGGTAAATTGTGAAGATGTTCACTCCCATCCTGCAAATCTAAGCCATAGGCTTTTAAGAATATGCTTTATTTAGTAAAGCAGAACTCGCAGAACAAAGATGATCAAGGGCTGAACCAAATAAAAAAATTTACATTACAGCAGAAGTATGAAAACAATGAACAAAAAACATTATAACAAAAAACTGTATAAAGTAGATACATTTTCAGTTTTGAGCGCTTTTTATTTGTAAAGTACGAAGTTGCTGACATGTTTTGTTTGCAGTCAATTCCCAATACCAAAAAAGAATGTTTACGATTGGGAAACTTTTGTTGTTGGTCATAAGATAAATTTTCGTACTCTCGTCAGTGACGTCGCCGTTTAGTACATGACTGACCAATGAGAATGAAGCCGTGGCAACCCAGAGCCAGCCATCTACTGACCAATCAGAGCAAAGGCGTCCCACGAGGACAGCGCCTCCTCGCTGAGTGACGAAACAAAACCATCGTACTTTTCCGTGCTGGCGGCGCCATTTTGGGAGTCACGGCAATGTGTTGAAATTCCGGAGTGTGGTTGAGGTTTCTCAAGTACCTAGTATTTTTTATTTATTTTTTTTTTTTCCAGAATATGGTCCACACCTGCGTGGTGGTAGGCTGCCGGAACCGCAGAACCCCCGGCACCACACTGTCTTTTTACCGATTTCCACGGGATCCAGAGAGAAAACAGCGGTGGATCGCTGCAGTGAACAGAGAAGGGTGGCAGCCGAACGAAGGCAGCCGACTGTGCAGTACTCACTTCATCTCAGGTGGGAGACCGGTTCATCCAGGCAGGGTACTGTAATCACCTCTTTGTTGTCACCGTTAGTTTGTGAGTAATACGGGGAGACTGAAATATGATAGTATATGCACATAGCTCTGATATTTGGTTAAATATTCCTTCAAAGTATGCACAGTAATTGCATTTCATTTAGGATAGATATATTCACCATAAGTATCTGAAAGAGGTGAGTTGTTCCAGTTTGTTTGACTGTCCGACAGCTCTAAAGGTTACTTTAGCTTTGTAGTGTCTTCTTATGAATAATGTACGTACATACATATATATATATATATGTGTGTGTGTGTTTATATTTATATTCAAGTATTGTTGATTTACCCTCCTCTTGGTGTCAGTAATTGTAATAATGTGTTTAAGTATATGTAACTAGGACTAATGCTAAGGTGTTGTTGACGTGATTTCCTCTTAAGGTAAGCAAGTGAAGAACCCCCGGTCCCCTGATTACGTGCCGTCCGTGTTCGGGACGGACACTGCTCCAGACCTGGCTCAGCAGGCTGGAACCTGTGACGGCTCTGACAAGCAGCAAGCTCAGGTAGAGGCAGCCAACGCCCTGCTCTTTCTGCAGGGACAGGCATTGGACACGGGCCCCCAGCTGGGACAGCACCTGGAGAGCGACAACACTGACAGCATCCCATCCGTTAACAGCAGCATAGGCAGGACCGTCAGCGGGCCTGGCCGGCCAGGTGCCGTGGTGGTCCGTGCCGAAAGCCTCTCTGGCAGTGACAGGGACGAAATGTCCTCTATGGACAACACTGTGGTGGTGAGTTACGAGGAAGAGTTGGAACGATTGAGGCGGGAAAACCGGGCTCTCCGGGAGCTGGTGGACCGGTCATCGCTCACGGAGGCCTCGCTTAGGAGCGACCCGGAGAAGGTGCGCTTCTACACGGGCCTGCCCAGCTTCTTTGTGCTGGAGACGGTTCTGTGGCTGCTGTCTCCGCACATGCGTTCTGACAAGGGGATCAAGCTGTCCCGCTTCCAGCAGCTGCTGCTCACGCTGATGCGGCTGCGCCTGGACCTCAGGAACCAGGACCTGGCCTACAGGTTTGGTGTGCAGGTGAGCGCTGTGGTACGGACGGTCCGCAGCGTGGTGGACGTCATGTCATCCACGCTGGTGCCCACTGCCGTGTTCTGGCCTTCTCGGGAGGAGTTGCGACGGAACCTCCCAGCCGTGTTTGGATCCGCCTGCCCGGACTGCGTCGCCATTGTGGACTGCTTTTCTGTGGATCTGGATGGTGCGGAGGAGGCAGGCGTGGCTGGTGGGGCTCTCAAATACTTGATTGGTGTAGCTCCGCAGGGCGTGGTTACCTTCGTGTCCCGGGGGTCGCCTGGTCACGTCACTGACGGCGAGCTGGTGGAGAGCTGCGGCTTCCTGACAAAGCTGCTTCCGGGTGACGTGGTGTTGACCTCACGTGACCTTGGAGGCAGTGAGGCAGTCGCGGCCCGAGGGGCCCGTATTGGCGCAGTTGGGGGTGAAGTACTCAGGAGGCACGTGGACCGAGTGATCGCCATGGTGAAACGCAGGTACTCCATGCTGGCAGGTCCTGTGGAGAGTGTCTTTGACATGACGACTTTTGACAGGATTGTCCAGGTGGCGTGTGCCTTGAATAACCTGTGCATATCAGCCACTCCCCTGCGCTGAGCGTTTCCTCAGTCCCGTCAGCCCACTCCTATGGGCTTTGTCCCCTGGACACACAGGCACACTGCTACGCCTTTCAGCTCAACTTTATGCATATAAATGACTGTTAAAAAGACCCTTGTGATTTGTTGGAGATGTGGATGTCTGGGTCCAGTGTTGTGGCTTCCAGATGTGCCATGTGCTTGTGGGGGAGGGAGGGATTTCAGAAGTTGTCCACTTTATGAAAGGTGGATAATCTGTAAATGCAAAGGTGGCATTTCAGCCATTGTGGTGAAAAGAGTCATTACTGTTCTGTACAAGAAGAAACCAGTACAGTGTAAAGCAGTGTGATCAACAGGTGCATGAGAACTGTGGGCTCATTTAGAAAATGTGCTGATGATGAAGGAGGGCTGTGCTAATGTTTCATAGGAGGGGTTTTCAGTTTTGAACATTTGCTGGTTGTGGATTTACAAAGAATAATTTGTTAATCCAGAATAATTTGTATTGTCTTTACTTTTATCTGAGAAAATTCTTAACTATCATAAAGCTAAATACAGGATGTGGGGTTAGAGGGGCACCAGTATGCACAAGCTAAGACACAGTGTAGCATTTCAGCTGTGTATGCTGACGTGCACCTGCCTTTTAACGAGTCCGTGTGGTAACTATACATGTGAAGCACCTACACAAATCAAGTCAGTGACCGACCGCCATTACAGGCAGCTGGCATGGATTCCAATACTGCAAAGGAATGGTGTGTAACTAGGTTACAGGAAGGGCATCAAGGTGCTTGGAAGTGCACTCAGAACAACCCTTTAATACTTCACTGCCTGAATGCATATATACATATTTTTGTCTGTCCTCTGTATGTCATTTACTAAACAAGATGTCTTTTGGCTCTGAGGCATCTGTCTCTAAGAATTCTAATACTCACAATGGGTAGTCTGAATTTCAAAGGTCTATGTAAAATTGTAAAGCATTTTCATTGTCTGTACTCCATGCTTTCCTGTACACTTACACTCATAAAGCAGGATTTTCTACAAAGGTTTTCAGCTCAGTGACTCTTTCATCATGTAACAGCAATAATGAATAACTGAACAAATCAAAAATATATATCCAAGCCTGTTAGCGAGTCCAGGCTCATTAGCAGTGACTGAAACACCTTCCATAAATTCATTTACAGTCTGTATCTGTAAACACGTTGACCAGTTTGCAGGGGAGGTACAAAGGTGAGGCAGGTGTTCATTCTTCAGCTAATTTAAGAAAGCAATTGCAGGACCTAAGCTGAGACAATAATGTGACTTTCAGGTAAACCATGCTTATGAAGACACCCATTCTCGTGTTCACTGTACCTTGGGTGTTAGTCTCTGCGTTACTGCTCTAATACACAGTTATAGACAGTAACAGTGTACAACTTAATTGTACATAACGTCTAGTTCCCAAAGTGAGAGAGCACATGAAGGTCCGGTACGCCTCTGCAGGCGGTGCGAGAGCGGCGCGGGACAGGGCTCCCCGAAGGGAGGGGCCCGCCTGGGCCACGTGCGGCGCTGACGCGCTCGCGGCGCTGACGCGCTCGCGGCTCCACGTGACCCCCCAGGAATTCCAGCTATGCAGTGAAGTGTCCAACTTTGCGCTGCTTTCTAACTCGACCCAGAGCTGGGAGAAAATGGAGTCGCATCCCGAGCCAGAGAGCCTCTGCCTCTCCCCGACAGCCGTGCTTCCCTGACCGCGTAGCCGAGTGGGACCCCGCGGGACGTGACGGAGAGCTGAATGAGAGGAATTTGGGTACTTGTGCTTTTATTACTTGTTGGGTACTTGTTGCATCTCGGTCTCGTTTCCATCGTTTTTCGTACTTTATTTGGGTGACCACCAGAAATGTCCTGCCAAGATTTTTTGGTTCCTGCATAACGAAGTGTATCTAAAGTACATGGTTAAATTATTCGAAAAGAGCAAAAATACTGGTCAAAACAATGAGATAATGCAGTGAATGGTGTTTAATGTACATTGTTAATGTGCAGTGTTGGGTGAGTACGGAGCGCTGTAGAGGAAGGGTGCAGATTTAAAGCGCTTTTACCCACGGTGGGAATGTTGCTCCGGACGCACATGTCTCAGCACTTAGAGCAGCTCATAAACACCAGTGAAATTGCATTTAATTGAATTTTATTTAATTTTAAAGCAATAACGAGCGGCTCGTGTCCCAAGGTGTCCCCGTAATGCTGTGTTGGTGTGTTTTTCATGGGTTTGTTTTCTCTCCTCGGGAGAATTGAGGTTCGGTACAAAGTGTGTGTTTTAAGTAATAAACACATCCTTCATTAACATGCTTTGGCATTAATTTCACTTTCTAACCTATTTACAACCCCTACGCTTTTAATTTGCTTATAACAGTTTGGGGGATTGTCGGCTGTATAATTAATATTTGTTTTTATTATGTGAAGTGCGTTATAAGTTTTGTTTGGGATTTTTTTTTTTTAAACAGAATACGATTCATGTTACTAGGAGAAACTATATGAAGAGGAGCGAATACTAGATAAACGTGTCGTTCATTTTCCTTTTTTTAAACGGCCACGTAGTTTGCATCAACATGCAGCGTTGGTATTTATTTTAGTCCCATACTAAAGTGATGCTGTGTTCCAGTCTAAGATACTCAGTGTGGCGATCCCGTGGAAGTATCGATACCCAGATGCTGGCCGACGGGCCATGCAATAATGGGAAGACTAATACTTCACTTAAATGTGGTAATTAAAAATTTATCACTTCAAGCTGGTTATTATGGCATGCCAGATACCACCAACACTATAATTATCACATTTATTGTTGCTGCTTGACCTGCTAATTGTTTCTGTAAAAAAAAAAAAAAAAAAGTGATTTATAATCCCATGTTGTTAATGATTGAGTCACTAAGATTCATCTTTTTGATGGCTCATATTGCAGCATAACTTTCTGTGCATTTCTGGAACTCAATGTGCATTATAATATTTGCTGTGAAATATATGCAATAAGAATGCAAACTGTCCTTTGTCTGTTTTCACTTGTCACAGAATGATGTAATTATAGTGATGCAGAATTACAGTAACGCCAAACTACGAGGATAATTAGCATAATAGTTTTGAAGCAAATTTTCCTTAACTGATTATAAAACAATGCATGCTATGAATAATGTATTTTAATATGCTGACAGCAATGTTTTAAAATTTTAAACCAGCTATTAATTATTAAAACCTAAAATATTCAATAAAATAAAATGGAGTGCACATATAAACCATGTAATGAACGGCTATTATATATCGGTAAATAATTCGCAATTAATCACGTTTGTCTGAAAGAAAATGTGATTTACACACGTGTAATATGGTTTAAGACATAGATGTATGAAGGTAGAAAGGTTGAAGAATGGTCTGATAACGTTCAAACAGCATTTTGAGTCTTAAGGAATATCCTCATTATCAGTTTTTATAAATATGTACTCAAATGACTTGGAGTCTAGAGTGGAGGATTGTCTTCAGCCCATGGTTTTGCTCCTCTTCTTCCCGAGATGAGATGCTGTTCATGTCCTTGTTGTTCCTTGTGGAATGGAATGCTTGTAGTTCAACTCTGTGAGGGCAAGTGGCAGGAGAAGGACGGGCACTCAGTGAACGGGCTGCTAGAACTAAGGGAAGTAGACAGCTGCGCTTTGTCCCACAGCTGCTCCTCACGTTGAGATGTCAACGCCTCCAAAACGTCGTGTGGAGCACAGATCTCCTGTGTGCAGAGGCCGGTCGTCGGGACTGTGGGCTCACGACTTGGATGCTCCGCTACTCGGGACGTTTTTCTCAGTTATACTTGGACTGTGTTGGTAGCACATTTGTTTATGTGGCGTTTTTATTCAATTATGTCAGTATTGAGCGGTTCTTGGGGCCTCTTTGCAAAAAGTAAAATGTAGTTTTATACACACTCACTGGCCACTTTATTAGGTACACCTTTCTAATACCGGGTTGGACCCCCTTTTGCCTTCAGAACTGCCTTAATTCTTCGTGGCATAGATTCAGCAAGGTGTTGGAAACATTCCTCAGAGATTTTGGTCCATATTGACATGATAGCATCACGCAGTTATAATTTGTCATTTAGCAGACGCTTTTATCCAAAGCGACTTACAACATTTCATATGCATGTTACAATGAGCTACTGTGCTCATTACAATGCTGCAGATTTGTCAGCTGCACATCCATGATGCGAATCTCCCGTTCCACCACATCCCGAAGGTGCTCTATTGGATTGAGATCTGGTGACTGTGGAGGCCGTTTGAGTAAAGTGAACTCATTGTCATGTTCAAGAAACCAGTCTGAGATGATTT
>JABJVR010047633.1:0-27040 GCA_025773905.1 Chitala chitala
CACCCCCAAAAAAAAAAAAAAAAAAAAAAAAAAAAAAAAAAAGTACTTTCAACAATCAAGGTTGCAGACTATAAGTAGTTGGGTGTAGGGTCTTGTGAAGGAGCCCAGCCTAAATCTAGGACTGTGTTGTAGAGTGAGCGTTCTCCTCTTCATCTGGAGGACATTCCACAAAAGTAGCCAACATGGAGGCCATGGCTTCCTCACCCACCTGTAAACGCAATTATTAAAATACACTAAAGGAAACAGCCACAAGCTACAGGAATTACTCTGACGACAAGTGTATGAAAAATGACACAGATCATTAACATGGTAGCAGCAGAAAATATAAACGAAGCATCTCCATGATCTATATGCTCCACCATGGCAACAATAAAGTCAATGCATCAAAGGAAACATTTATGACATGCTGACAGAACATTGGTGCAACATTCGATGCAGATGCTATACTTCCACACAAAGGGTTCTTTACCTTTTTCTTTTCAATGCTTTGCTCTGCGTCACCCACCACTCCTTCCTCCCGCTTTCTCTTCCTGCCTTTGACATCATCTCCGTTTTCCTCCGTGTCACCCTCCTCTTCCTCCTCCTCTTCCTCTTTTCTCTCATCTGGCTTTTCACCCTGTTCAGATGACATCACTTTCTCTCCTGGGTAGATGTGTTCTTCCTTGGAGTCCTCTCCTTGCTCAGGTGCTGACTGTTCTAGAATCACCACTGTCCCTACTTGCTCATCATGTTCCCTCACGTTCTGTGTGGACTCTGAAATCTGCTTTTCAGTCTCCGTGACTGTGGACAAATCGCCTTTATGAGTCATTTCCTGCTCATAAATGGTCACTTCCCGTCTTCCATTGGATCCGTCCTCCTCAGTGAGTTCGTCTTGAGAGGCTTCTCCAACAGTAGCGTGATGTTGGCAATCTGGCTGAACCTCCTTGTCTTTCTCGACCTCTCCTTGCCTGCTTCCATGTAGCCCCTCCTCCTGAACAGCCTCCACCTCCCCTACCTCTGTCTGGTTAGCCTCCACCTGGACACCATCTTGCCTGTATCCAGCAGCCTGACCTTCAACACTGCTGCTTGGCCCCTCCCGTTCTTCTCCCTCCTCACTACAAAACATCCCCATTGTACCCTCAACTACAGGGCCTTCCAGAGCTTCTCCATCTTCTCCTACCAGAAGTGCCGTTCCACTCTCCTCCTCCAGTGGGGGCAGTTCATTAGCATGTTCCTCATCTCCCTCTATCATGCCCTCTTCATCATCTCCCTCTATCATCTCTTCTTCCTCATCATCATACTCCCCAAATTCGTCACCATCGTAGTAGTCTTCTGGGAGGTCACTAACTTCTTCCTCCTCCTCCTCATCATCATCCAAGGGCTCTTCCTCTTCTTCATCATCCTCCTCCCCAATATCATCTTCATCCATCTCCTCCTCCTCATCGTCATCATCATCCGAGCTGTTGATATTGATGACCGTGAGGTCTTCCTCACTCGCCATTGGCTGCTGCTGTGCCTGCTGCAGCTGCCTGCTGGACGGTGCCAGCTGTGTCTGCAGTTGCATCTGTATAGGAAGCCCCATCTGGTTGGGCTGTGCAGCTGGAGATGACTGCAGAAGCATTTGTTGCAGCTGTGTGCCTGGCAGTGAGTCCCCCAAGCCTATAGAGGGTGTACCCAGCTGAGCAACACTAGAGTTAATTGGTGGTACTAGAGACACAAGTTGAGTTTGGCTTTGGCTAGGGAAAGTGGTAGCAGTGTTGGAGTTTGAGGAAAGGGCTACAGTGGAGGGAAGGTCATTGGGGAGTGGGCTGGTTACAGCACCTGTGTCTGCCCCAGCACTAACAGCTAACCCTGAGACAGCGCCCCCAGGTGGTGGCAGGACTGACTGGGCAGCAGCAGAATCCTGACCCTCCAGCAACAGCATACCTGGGGGCACAATGACCACGCTGTCGTCCGAATCGCTCTCCAAGGAAATCTCCACGTCCTCTGCCTCCTCCTTGTCGTAGCGCACAAACACAGGGCGTCTGCCCTCGGCCGCTCCCATGGAAGGCAGTTCTCCAGGCGGAGGGGGGGACAACAGCAGGTCACCGGGCGTGGGGGCGGGGCCTACTGTAACAGGCAAAACAGCTGTGGGCAGAGGGAGGTGGTTCTCCAGAGGAGCTATGAGGCCAGTGGGGCCCAAACCAAGGGGGTGTCGGGCGGGGAAAGGTGGCGCGGACGTAGGACCCCCGAGGAGGGCGGGGAGAGAAAGAGACGGATTCTGGGAGGGGGTGAGGGTGGAAGCAGCCGGGGAAGGTTTGACGGCAAGAGGGGGCAACGGAAGGGCAATGGAAGGAACCCGTGGGTGGAGCAGAGCGTTGCAGATGGTGAGTGCTTCAGCACAGAAAGACGAAACCTGGGACAAACAGAAACACAGCCACAGTACCTAACAGTCAGACCCATAAACACAAGCAGAATCGTAAACAGAAACGTTTTCACCGTTTATGTTGACTGCTAAAACACTGGTTCACTTAGTCATATTATGTACACAAATGCTTTGAATATTTCAACAGAGCATGAAGTTTGTTAGGCAAATGCATCAGCACTTCATTCAAAGTAATGCACTGTTTCAGCCCCGTGCAGGAAACACGGGCTGCAAGAGGTGTTCAGTACAGCAAAACACTTTCAGAAAAAAATTCTTCACTTGGCGCAATGTCTCCATCCCAACAGTTTCTGAACTTTTGACCCGTAACAACTGTGACAGTAAACCAGATTTCAGTCATGACCTCAATGCTGTCATAGATTAATGAAGACTATGATATGCTGAGTTTGTGCTTCTGAAAAATAATCACTACTATTCACAGGAAAAGGGGAAATGTGCTTGCCTAATGGGCAGGGAAAATGTAAACACGTTTCAGCATCTATGGCTGTTTTTGTGCTTACATCAGAGGAAATATAACCATGATGACCAAAAGTATAATACACATCTGGATTATCAGCACAAGAGAAGAGCAGATGTGTGAACATCTGACTGGGCAGTACAGACATACACATGCTGGCATTATAAAAAACTGCCAGGGGAAAACCAGATGAGCTACAGTCTACAGTACATCAAAATATTCACTACGCCTGCTGAGCCAAATTTTAAAGTAATCTGGGTGAGAGGTGAACTAACTCAGTATGCTGCATGTTTAGTGTAGATTTTGGGGAACATCCAAATCCGCTGCGCATGGACTGGTGCTGTCCTGACTGACAAGGTGCATCTTTCCTGTGCTCACATACTTTGGTCACATGTGGTCCCTGTTCTGGCTCGTTACCTTGAGGCTGCGGTCCCGCCGGCCGTGGCTGAAGATGGATACTGCGCAGGCCAGTGGCGGGGGCAAGCGGGGTGGGGGGACCAGCACCAGATCCAGCAGCAGGTGGTAGAGCTCCTTGCGAGGGAGAGCACTGGCGTACTGACCGCTGGCCCCTCCCACATCGTTTCCACACTGCTGCTGCTGCTGCAGACGTACGCAAAGGGGGAGGATCAAGTCCTGAAGTCTCTGTAAGAGAAAAGGGAGATATACACAGGCACACTTCCCAACTGGACAGGCTGTGCAGGCCGCAGGGCAAACAGGAGCCACTTTACACAAACACACGCAACACACGAACATGGGCAGCAGACCTGCTGCACAACAAGCAGGCTCCTTACAGACATACAGGAACACAACATGTGTTAACTACAGACCTTGTGAATGTCCTCCTTCAGCAGCGTACCATTGGTAAGTATGATCTGCCTCAGAGCTGCAACAGCACAGCAGTCTTCATCACAATCTCATCATCATCATCATCACTATTTTCACCACCACTGTACAACATCTCATCTTTTTTTTTTTTTTAAGCAAAGTTACACATTAGCACATCTGCCCAATAAATCACAAATCAACTGCACCCCCGGTTTCCATAGTAACAACACACTCCCTCACCTCGAAGAGCTGACACACAAGTGTCCTGATTGGCCAGAGCATCTCCCTTCCTCTGAAGTGACACTACACCTCCGTCGCCAATTCCCTTTGTACGCCGTGGTGGCGTTTTCCCAGCATGCCCCACAACTTCAGAGGCAGCTGACGGCCCTGCACGCAGCTGAGGGTGGAGGTTGGAAATAAAAACTTTTATTAAAAATTAACACAAATAATCAAGGATACAGGCATTATTTACAAACTACTCATGAGTTAATGTATTTCTGCTACATAACTGATCCTGTTACTCTTATTCAATGTCCTTTATGCTGACAATATTTAGGTTTATAGCTCAGGTGTGTGGAGTCACCCCTCACAGAGCAAAAACAGCTTTGTGGTGTAGTCTGCAGAGCAGAGGAACAGTGCAGGAATGCTCCGGTATGCAGTGTACCTGGACTCCACAGAACATGCAAACTAGTTCTTTAGTAGCAACAAAAACATACAGATAATCTTTGTGGACTTTATTTACCTGCATTTGAATTAATGCAAAACAAATGCAGTTTGATGTTTCCAAATACAGCTATTTTCAGAACCAGCGAAAATATCAATAACAACAACCTTGGTAATGATTTAACTTCAATAATTAACAGCCAAGAGCTTTATTCTAAATTAGGCAGCAAAGAACTTTTCAATCAGTGAATCATATAGCATTCAGTTTACAAAATATAGTTACTCCTTATAAAATTAAGAGAAAGTGGAGACCAATGAGAACTGAAGCACAAGCTGCTGGAAAAACCGAACGTTTTGTGAAAAAAATATTCAGTTTTAACCATTCATTTGTAAATTGCCGAGGAACTGCATTCATGACAGTAAGGTAAGTATGTGTCAGCATTACATACAAAAAAGACATTGTTTTTGGATTAAAATGTCAACCTGAAAGCATAACAAAACGTCTTCACCTTAATACATCACAGCACATCAATGCATTAATGCTGTCTCAAGCTAACACAACACAACCATGTGAAGCAGCATTGTACAGTAATTCCAAACCTTGACAGACTCCGCCCCTGGCGTGATGTCAGCAAGCAGATGCATCAATAGGAGCTCCGTCTGGGCGGGACTCCCCTGCAGAACTCCCGCCGATGCGCCAGCAACCTGCGTCCACAGCTCCAGAGTGCGATAGGCCAACATCCGAACTGCACTGTGGCGAGACAAACATTTTCAAAACACAACTCACTGCCAAAACACATTATGTAAAGAGTGACTTTCTCCATCCCATAACTATGCATTCGCACATAGCGTGGAGTTTGCTGTTATGGCACCCAATACATCAAAAGAGTGAATGTGGAATGATGATCAGTCGTACGGTATACTGCACTCTGGTTTCCATATTCCTAAGAAACAGGAAGATCTGATGTGTGCAAATATACACAAAGACTGCGTTTCAGAGCACCTGTAGGCCCTCTGCTGTCCAGGGCTGGTCTCAGGGTGGGGGCTCCACACAGAAAGCGTCTGAGACAAGAGTCGGGTGAGAACAGTGCAGAACTGCACAAGCCTGCTGCCCGCACTGCATTGGGGGGGGGGGGAACAGGTCCGTATGTTAACCTTTCAGTGTGTCTTAATTCAACCGTTCATTCCTATAACTTCTACAGTAACTCTTTCGTATACACACACAAGCAGAAACCAGCTGATCTATATATGAACCTGTTAACCTGTTATCTTCTCACCCGTGTGTGTAACACCCCCCACCGTTACCCAAAAGACCACTGAGCGGGTTGTTGACACTCACAGAGTGATGAGAGCACACAGGACGCTGAGCGTGTCAGAGTGAACCGAGGGCAGGACCAGCAGCCTCAGAGAGCCGTCACCAGAGGCATTCTGGGACACAAACGCGCACACACAAAACAGGGCACATCAAAACAGAGAAATGAAGCAAAGTCCGGAATATGCCAATATTGCGGCAAACACGGGTGTATCCACAAACGCAGGACAGCTGACTCACAATGTTCTTGCAGCTGACAGCCAGGGCCCGACACACCAGGTTCAGTAAACTCTGCACAGGCAGAGACACTGATGACATGGGATCCACGCTGAGGAAAAAAATCACAAGGCATTGTGAGAATACACACCCTCGCATGCATATCCAACCACTTGCCTCAATGCATGTTTGTGTGTGGATGCGTTTGCGTGTATAGTGACTGTCACCTCCAGTGGCAACAGGGTATAAAGACTATACTGACAATCCAAATAGCAAGAAAAATCGCTGGTACATGTTTGTGCATGACAGAAGTAGGAGAGCTTCCAGGAAACACGGTCACAGGAAAACACAGGAAACACGTCGGACGACCTGTAGGTATGGGACTAGGCCTGGCCCCTCTGCGTGCATGTGGCTCGCACCTAAGAGTGTGTGTGAGGGCAAGGCACATGGCGTGGTATCGCTGTCGGAGCTGAGGGTACAGCAGAGGGTCAGCTTCGTCAAGCGCAGGAAATGGCAGCTCCACCCCAGGCCCCTCGTACTGCGCGGCCCCTTCTGTCACAGCGTCACAGGACAAGACAAGTCCGAAACCTCAAACTAATTCAGCACAGCAACAACTTAAAAGCAATTACATCCATTCCTCATTAAGCAGCAGTGGTTAGCGACCATTTGCAAATGCAGCAGTAATAAAATTTTGTAAACAATGTGTGCATTTATTACCACATTTCTTTATAGCGATCTTTGAAGTGGAATTTACAAATTGTTAAAGCACCACCTTCATGAAGGGCCACGTAAAATAAACTGCATATGTAAGCCTGTGGAAGGGTTGAACACGGTCGCAGTTACCGTGATTTTCACTTAGCTTTGTGACCTGGTCATTGGAATGGCACTTGGTCGTTAAATGAGAAAAGCGTGTATTTCAAGCCCTGAAAACTATCTTCCTTTAAAAGTGGGGGTCACCGTCTATACCAGCTTATTAAAAATACCCTCAGTTGGCATTTGTCAGTTTATATTTGTAACCATAACAACACAACTACAAAGCTACAAGGAGGTACAAGTTTTAGCTCATAACCAGCAACAGCCCTGCCAGAGATTGATGTAGGTCTGACCGGGTTCTGCCCCCTGGTACAGGTGTCCCAGCATGCCGTGCGCCGATGCAAGCAAGCAGTGCAGCTGGTTCGTCCAACTCTCCGCCCTCCGCCCACCGCCTCCACGCTCTAAAACTCCACCCAGGCAGGGCAGCTGACCATAGCATTCACATGCCACCTAGGGAGTCGGAGGGAAAAAAAAAAAAGTAAAGAGGAGTGATAAAGAATGAAAGGGTCACATAAAATGTCACAGATGCAGCGGACCAATGGCTACACGCGTTTAATTAACACACTAAAATACCTTGACTGATTGGCTCTTTTCCATCATGTGACATATCATTTGGGGTGTATATAGCAAACATCACGTTAACGAGCATTGATGAAGAAAACAGGCAACGAGATCCGCCAGAGCTCAAACTTCATTATAATATAAAACGCAGCAGGAGGGTATAGCCAACGAGAACTGATCAAATATCTGCTCTTTTGGTACTACCTCAAGCCAGCTCACCCCAGCAGAGGACACATGTAATGTAGGCACACACCACATTACTGAGACAGAGTCCCCTCAACTATTGGCTAAGCTGCAATACAAAAAAAAAATCCTACTGCCATGCAGATTAATAGTACAACTACCATAATCCTCAATTTAACGGATTTCAGATTTAACCTTCAGAACCATGGAGTTCATGGGTTGACTACAACACTTTCAAAAGTAAACTGAAGCTAGGACAGAGGGTTCAAACCAACCTCCTGCACTCTAGGGATGGTAGAATTCATCCTGGACAAGAAGTAGGCACCAAGCTTGTCCTGTTCAGAAATAAGACTGTGTAAAACACAGACACCACACTGATGTGAAAACAATACGGCTGTAAGCAATTCTCTTGACATTCCTCACCCTCAGAGATCCACAGGCGCGTGGGTAATAGGTCATGCACGCCTTCATCCCCTCCATCGCCACTAGATGGCACTATTGAAGATATAAACAGAAAATTCTCTCCAATTCAAACAGATGCACTCAAGCTTTTTGACATCTAATCAGTTTTCATATAAAGATCAAAAGTGAGATGTCTGCACCTTTAACATGTTTTCTTATTCAAAACAATGTTAAATTCCTAAACAGTGACATTTACATGAAGATGTCTGTGCTATTCACAAAAAAATGCAGGATTTTGTTGATCTTGGTTTACCTCAAATTTGAGGCCTAGCAGGGAGGTCAGAATCCCCAGAATTGAGTTAAGGCCAACCTCCCTAGCAAGCTCGGGCAGCTGGGAAGAGTACTGCAACAGGTCCTGAAGAATTGTCACAGCAAGCTCGACGGTTGGAAGCGGAGCTTGAGACTGTGAGGACAGCAAGAGGATGCACATTACACATGCAGCTACACCACCATCTGAAGAGCTTTGGATGATTTGTTAAAACACCCAATCAAAACCCCTAGTAGCCACCATCATCATTATGGGACAGCATCAAACAGCGTGTATGTTTACATCAGACAAACGTAAGCAGAACATTTACCTTTTGACATCATTCTGTTGGTCAACATTGTGCATTTTAACTAAAACAAGAAATGCAACAGCATATATGGAGGACCACAGGTGTGAATAAATACCCAATACCAGGACTACTGCAGCCACATTACCTGGCCCGTTTTTGGCCAGTCACATGATTATTGGTATCTAGTCGCCAGATACGACTTCACTCACATTATATTACACGCACGCACACACAACGAAGTAAAGAAGCTGAACCATGGTCTAAGAGCTGAGGGTGTATACAGACCAATAAAATGCATGACAGTGACCCCTCTTTATGGGGTGTTTCAGAAGGGGAAAAAAAAAAATTACCTTAAATTTTATTTGGTTAATTTTAGGCACTGTCATAAATACAACAAAAATACAGAAAAGAACAGCAACGAAATCAACAAACAAGAAGAAGCAGAAATCAGTGGAGAAGTGAGAACATCATAACCACAGAATGATCTCCATCTCATTCCTGTTATTTGGTTTATTATACAGGAGAATGGTGCAGACTGCCCTTCCCACACAGGACTGTACAGCCATTCGGTTTATTATACAGGAGCGCGGAGCAGACTGCCCTTCCCACACAGGACTGTACAGCCATTCAGGCACTGCAGACTGTAGTCATTGTGCTTGCAATGAGCACATCAGCCACTTCTGCCAACAGTAATCCCACACCCCAGTTCAAAGTTTGTTATTGAACCCACTGAATAACAACAGGTCAACAAGTATCATAGTTTTCTCATAAAGAGAAAAACATCTAAGAGGATGTTATAAGTGAGTCAATCATCACTACCGAGAGTTACAGGCTATCAAATTCACGTTTCCTGAAAACACAACCCAGGGTGCACCATTGACAATGGCAACCCACAAGAAGGAGATCAATGACAGGTACGTGAGAGGCCGTGTATGAGGTACATCTTACCTGTATGACCTGCTGCAGCGACCGCAGCCATGACAGGCAATGCTGCTGGAACAGGTCACTTGAGCTGTCTTTGACCAGCACAGCAAGCAAACACAGGCCCTGAAATCTGGAGCACAAACAAACATGTGCACACAAACTCATGCTGATTTACTACAGCGTGCTTAGCAAGTCTTTTGCATGTACTTGCTTTCATCAGTCTACATTCTCAATGCTTTTGAACAACTGTGCATCTACTGAAATGGATATTAATTATTGGAACAACAACATGACATCTCTTGGGTTTTGAACCATGTTTCTACCTGCTATTCCAACTGTTATTAATATTTAAAATCTCAGCTACTGCAGCCAATTAATGTCCCCATGAGTCTTCACACACAGTGGAAAATGTCCTGACAAAATTGTCTATACGCATGAAGATTCTAGTCTAAAGATATCCAATGCGCTTTTATCTACTGCTGTAGATTGCAGTGGTGACAGACAGCATAAATAACTATGGCTAAAGTTGCAGGTGTAAGCACAAACAAACAAGTACATCATTACCAATAAAGCAATATTAGGTATACTTTCTTTTAGAGGTGGACACCAACCTGGTTTTGCTTGATCCAAGACGACCATTAATGAGTCCAATAAGTCCACCAACAGCTGACAAATTCTTGAAGACACAGACGTGATTTTTTTATCTTTAAAACATTGTAAACTAGAATATATCTGCATATCATGCATATATTTATTTATTTATATATAAACCAGGGGCAACAACAGTATAAAACATTATGAACAACTTATGTGTGTGTAGTTATAACTCGATGTTAGAGCCTTGGTGACATAAATTCTATTGCTACAACTACAAATAGTCAGCTAACTAGAGCGCTGCCTTTACCACTCGCATAATAAGACAATGGCTGTAATTAAAGAGGGTATGACTTTAAAGCAGCGATGCTATTAAGCCAATCACGAAAGTAAACAAAATTGTACAACTGAACGTACACTTTCTATAGCAAACTGCTAAGAATACAGTTAAATACAGTTATGAATGCATTCTATAACCAGATTTTTAAAAATTCACAAAGACTGCACACCACCCCACTTAGCAACGAATGATGGGATGCATCAATTACAAATGAGCTCGCGCGAAAAGTACCAATACCTGTGTAGAGACACCGCCATGTTCCCGGTAATTTGCCAAAAGCGCTGGCAGATACTCCGGGCGGTCTTCCTTCAAAACGGACACCAAACCCTCGGTCAGCCGCATATTAGTTGAACCATGCAGCCAAGCCGCAGTGGCCATTTTTCACCCCACTTCGCTTCTGTATGACGTCAATATTTCCCGACTCAGAAACGTCACTAGTTGGCGACTTTACCCGGTATGAGGCGTGTTTCCAGAATTAATACCGTATCGGCATATTGATGTATATTGCCTTGTTATTGTGTATATTTTCAGTAAAGTTATGAAAAAAAAGTTGCCAGAATTAATATTTAACTGTAATTTCCGAATATGTTGTAGCCTTATGTGCACATGCATATTACTAAATAAGTAGCATTTTATTTTTGTGAAAAGTAATTTTCAACTTTGAAATTTGGCAATTCTTCTTCTTTCGGCTGCTCCCTCTATGGGTCGCCACAGCGGATTGAAATTTGGCAATTACTGTACTGTTAATGTTAACAGTGAACGTGCTTTTGAAATGACAGTAGGTCCTATATGCTTGTCCCATTACTTGGTCATGTTACGTCGTGTAATGTGCATACTGCTCTTCATAAGAGGTCTTCGGATCAGCATCTTTTAAAAACAGAAGCACGTTTAATACTGTCGGTATCTAACAATATGTACTCCACTCTATCAAAATAGAATCTGAATAATTTAACTGTTCCGAAATTATGCACACATATACAGGGATACAAAACCCCGTAACACTCTGACACAATTAAACCTAAAGTAGCAGTTTACAAAGCAATAGTTTTATTTATCAAAAACGATTTAACAGTCCTTAAAACGTGGCAGTTTCTCCAGGCATTCACACAACACTCAAGCAACATTTTTTTTTTTTTAAGTTTCAGCGTTGAAAAGGCTTGACTCACTTCTGTACCGAACCCCCATCACTTTCAAACTATATCTGTGTGTAACTGGAAGAAAGTGTCCTGGACACTGTGAATCGCCTTCTGATATGAGCCAAAGGAATCCTGTCCAGATCATGCATGTGACTTTAGACGGATTCCACTGGTGTCTGCAGGTCTGCATCCACGGCCATAAACCAACGCTGCATTGCCGGTTTCCATAAGAAACAACTGTATACTGCTACAGCACATAATTTTAAAAAGCAAAAAAAAAAAAAATCTGTGAGGAGATTTGTCTTTGGCTGTCCAAAACAAAGTGAAAATGGTGAAATTTCAGGTCTGTGGATCCAGTAGAAGTTCACAGGTCCGGGCCAGCTCTCCAAGCTTGACCCGAGCATACTCGGCACGGTTCAATGCCATCTGGCAGTCCTTACGGGCGGAGTATGTGGAGCCCTCGTGTGGCTGTCCAGTAGCCACCTGAGAAAGGCAGACAGTGGTGGGGCTTCACGATCTGTTCACAGATCTCTTTCAAACAGTATGCAAATTCTAATGAAACCCTGACATGCTATATTTGCCTCTCAAATCCCTAAGACAAAGCATACGTGCATTGCACCTTGCGCTTCGCAGGCCGACAGTCAATACGATACTGGCACGTGACACGATTCGATTTCCACAAGGCAATGTACGCTAGACTCTGTATTGCAAAACATTTTTCATGTGAACAACAGTTCAACTAATGGTTTTGCAAGGACGTTTCTGCAACACAATTTCGCATGAGCTCACACCTGTGTAAGGTAGCGGATCTGTGCACTCAGCTCTGTCTCGACTCGGTTAACAGCGGTGATGAACTGACTGAATTGACGGTCCAACAGACTGCCATTGTGCTTCTCCTTAGACAGCTCCAGTACGATAGTTCCTGAAAGCACACATGTGGTAACAGACGACGGTCAGTGTAAAACACTTCTGCACAAGTTATGTACTGCACCCAGACACATTCTTAACACCCACCGCGTCCTCCATTAGTTGCAAATACGAAACATTTATTACAACCCAGTTTCTCAGTTTCTGCAGCAAGTACAAACGACAATAGAACTGATACATTTATTGAACCAGACAGTACAACACAAAAGCACAAAACTAACAGACTAGCCTAGTGTACAGACCGGCACACTGGAGAATAACTGCGATCTCCTTTTCCACGACTTCCAGTGCTCGCAGTCTGTCGTTCGCCATCGTTTCCACACTTTCCCACCTTCTTAAACTACAAAGAAAAAGCGGTTAACCAGGAAGGCGCTATAATGTAGTCTTGATTTTAACGATGGCATTAAGAATCAGATCCCAGGAAGAGTCGAAGGGCGACGGCTCGTACAGAAAAAATGTAAATAATCACGTACATTACATACAGTTTTTAACGACAGTCATCCAGTTAAATTAGCATGCTCGCCACTTACGCGGAGAAGGACTCTACAGGTAATCGGTTATTCAACATAGGTATCTATACACTTTAATATTTTAAATATTTTAAAACATGAAGTTTTTGACTCTTTAACGGGTTAATACGAACCGTTTGTTCTTGCAGATTGTTCTACCAATTTCAGTATAAAAGCCTAAACAGTAATTTGTACGGTAGGCATCCAGGGACAAACAGTCTCTAACGTTAACAGTTGTAAAAGGGCTAGATCCGGTGAAGGTTTTGTATAAAAAATAAAGCGGTAGACTATTACCATATATGGTACCTTTAATTTTTTGATAGAAGGTCGGGTTTTTAAACCTACGGTTAAATATATATATCTTAGCATTTTCATTTCTACTGCATGACCCGTTTAAGAAGTTGCAACAGTGTCCGGCGTGTGGTGAATTCGTCTTAAACAACCAAAGCTTATTTTTAGACAGCTTTGCACGCAATTACAACCTGCGTTTCCAGACCCAGTTGCTGTCATACCAGAAATGAAATAAGCCTATACACTAATCACAGGTTTAAGGAGGTTTGAGAAAGCGCATCATACATAGAACAATCCTATACATACAAGAAACTATGCAGATGTCACACAACTTGACAATCTTTTTGTCTGTGGCATGATACAGCAACTATTGAAAACAGGAATGTAGAAATAACTTCTTTGCCAGTGATCTTAATATTGTCAGTAGAAGAACAGGACATGTTTTCTTTTAGAATCTGAAGATGTTAGGAGGGTAGAGGGTGTGCGAGTTGTTTCAGACCTGTTGTGTCATGTCTGCACTGGCCTACCCCACCCCACCCCACCCCACCCACATATACCTCTCGAACATATCTGAGTAGCTCAGTTGAACTGCTGCACCTTGTGTTTTTATAGTTTCTTCAAGTATCTCATTTCTCAACACCAGCTGCCCCAGTTCTCCTTTCTATCCTTCTTACAAAGCTGGACTACGCATCTCCCATCTGTACTCTTGGGTGACTGTAGTGGTCACACTCTCTGGACAATGAACACGAAAGATATGCTACAAATTCCAATCACACCTTTTTCACACATTCACGCTCACCTACTGGACAATGTTACACCATCAAATTCACATTTTTATAATGCATTTTTTTTTACATTTAAAAAACATCTGCTCATTAACACACGTGCAGGCATACACAGCAGTGAACACACAAAATTAAACAGACAGTTTTGTATGTTAATTTTTTTTTCTTATTTTACACATTTCTAAAATGCAGTACAAAATAAGGAAGCAACATTAATTTTCCCATGTGTCGTTTTTTTTAAAAAACTACTTTCTATATTGTCATTTTTGTTCATTTTTTGACTAAAATAAGATATTGCTTTTACAGTTTCTTGGTTCTCTTAATATATTTTCTAATCATACTTTATCACTGATTAAATTACCAGGTAGTAGTAATGTTCGTCCTCTCTCTTTTCTCAATGTTAGTAGCAGTAACTTCATGTTTACCCTGAATAAATGACTCTTAAGCAGGTTGCACAAACAGACATGACTGCTTGCATTTTCTCAACTATTTAGTTGGGTAAAAAAAAAAAAAAAAAAAAAAAAGAAAAAAAAAAAATTTAAAGCTTTACAATAATAAAAGCTGGACTGCTTTACAGATGAGTTAAACTGCAAGCTGATCAAAGAGATTTAAAAAAATTTAAATGACCTTATTTATATGGTCAGGTAATAATTGCCCCTTTTCACCCCACACTCCAATGAACATGTTGCAACATTTTCTCCATAGTGGTAGCAGGGGAATTTGATGCAATGTCTGAAGGAGCATGTGTCTGGTGGTCATGCCAGCTTAGTGGAGATGGCTATATACACGTACAGCATTGTAAACAAAAACAACATTGAATGCTATTCACTGCAGATCCAAATTTTCATCAGTGCATGGCGTGTACATTAAACTTTCAGCAGTCAAACCTTTAGCATTACTAATACAATATTAACAAACCAAAATTTTAAGGACAACAACATTTTACGTAATGTTTAATTGAACTCTTGAGAACTATTGAGGAACCGTCCTTTATAAATATTTCATCCAAATCAGACATAGGCTTTTGCTTCAGAAAAAATGAAATGCTGAACAGAAGATGAAATTGAAGCTTTATAAATACATTACTAACAGAAAATAAGTTTGTCACTGAACCTGATATATTAAATTGCTAACAATCTTCCATTCTCATGCAGTGCTACAAAGGAACATTCTAAAGTAAGGATTTGGACACCTTAGCCTGGGGACCCGTTTGTATATGCCTTTGTTCCAGTTGAACTCTCAATTAAGCTTAATTGAAGCTTCAATTCTAAATGCTTCTTATTCTTTTATTTTTCACAGTATAAAATATATATTTTTTCAATTGTTAATGTTTGTTCCTCGAAATGAATAGTCCAATATGTTCACCAACTATAAAAGTTTGTTTTTCTCTCCAAGTCTGTGAACAATTAATATGGACTGGTTAAATTGTTGACAATTAAGTGTAGGGGTTATTGATGAGATAAAAGCAAACTGAATGATCATCATTATCATCAATGCTTATGAATCCTTTACGGTAAATCAGGCATAATTAAGGCTAATTAAGAAACTGGTTGGAACAAAAAGACAATAATCCATGTGTACAACATACATACATAAACCCAGCAACTACAACAAATTGAGACATTAGCGAACTGAAGCAACAAACTTTTGTTTGAATCGGGGAAAAGGGGGGGAGGGGGATCCTAAAGCCTAAAATAAAAAGTCCTTCTGTTCTATCCTAAGTGTTGTACCCTAAGCCATGACAACATCTGTGCTAAAGGGCACCATTACATCACATTTGCCCAACAAGAGACGCGCTGTAGTTGGCATGTCGCTCTACTGGGTCCCTGTGTTCACAGTCTCAGGACTGCTAAAGACAGTCTGGTGCATGGATTCACTCCAGATGAGAGGGAACAGAACAGATAAAGGCATGGGGGTGGGGGGCGGACTACTGGACGTCCTGACATACACCTAAAGGAGGAGGTGTTTGACCCCTGCGAAATCCTACATCATATCTACCCCGTAACTGTTTTGTCCAACAGCCCATGAGAGACTTATTACAACCTACAATGAAACACACACACAACCTGTGAATATACAGAAGAGATATTCAGGTTAGTTCAATCTATACTTTGTAAAATAAAAATAGAATTCTGAAATTTAAAAAAATGGCACCTTTTCATATATATATATCTCTGGTGATTATAACAACGAGTATTAAAATAAAACAATGATAAACATTTCCCTGTCCACTCTCCCCCCTAACCCTAGCAGTTTCCACCTCCCTCTGTAAATGGTGGCCATATGATGCCAATCTGTACTGGCAGAGCCCTGAAATGAAATACCAACAGCAATAACGGTTGCGGCCTGTGAAGTGGCGCTTCCCACCCCGAAATCTGAGCACACCTTTAATGTCAAACCTCCCCCCCCACCCCTCCTAAACCTAAATAAATTTCTATAAACTAATTATACAGCAGCAACTACTCACTTCACAATGAAACACTATCCATTTCATTGAGAGTCACAAACAGCAGTGTGCTCCAGTTCAGTGTGGGACAGACGGCTCGGGATAGTGTCGCTGCATGGGCTGTGTAAAAGCGAGTGTTTTTGGTAACTCATGTCCCGTGCCATTCTTTTAGCCTTTACCGTTGACAGCAGTCATACATGACTCGTGTGCTCACCTGTGTTTGGCAGCAAGTATTCTTCTGCACGCGTGACAGCTCGTCTGCACAATCAGCATATTACTGGGTTTAATTTAAAATAAGCAGATTTCATTTTTAAGCTACTTTTGCAAAACGCTACTCGGTTTAAATGAAATGCACATGAAGGAAAAAAAGACCGTCATTATGAAATGCACAAAAACCTAGAAGGCCAACGATACGTTCACGAGTGCGTACGAGTGTGTGTGCGCGCCCGCGCTCACGCGTTTGTGAGTGTGCCCGTGTGCAGGTCTGCGTGTGCCTCTACTCTGTCTCCGCACCTATACAAAATGTTGCAGCGATTGTGAAGCTACAGGCACTGCAAAAAATTACCGCTGACAAACGGTTCGTATAAAAACGAGGGGGGGGGAACACAATTATTCTATTTGTTGTTCGGTAAGCACGTCTCTTGCTTTGAATATTTCAAATTTAGAAAGGCAACATTTTATGAGCAGCGAGTACAACAAGTACACAGTAATAGGTACATTCCAAACGCATCTGCCAAATGAGTACGGCACAACCGCTATGAACAGAGTGATTACACAAAAAATGTGGTCTTGGAGTTAAGTTTACATTAGGGTTAATGAGATAACGTGCAATAATATAAACTGCAAACTCGTGTTCCACATTAGTGACTGCATAAACAAACCCCCCCACCCCACCCAACATGTAGTTATGTTGGCATTACAACGTGCTTATGTAATTACATAGGTATAATTGCCCACTTAATATGAAGCAGGACACAAAGTAACTGAACAGAAGATACATGTTTCACCTGACCCAATGGCCCCAGAATGTTGAGTTGCCAATAATGGTCAAAGACCCCCATGCTCCGCCCCTTTCTGTCTTTCTTTTTCCACATGCATTGGTAACAATAGTCAACCTATCAGAAAAGCCATCACAGGAGCATGAAGGGGTGGGGTGAGAGAAGGAGCTTTTTTTAAAAAAAATAACCACACCCATTACATCCCCATTGGCCAGCCAGCATTGCCAAAGTCCATCCCCCTGCCCTTTCCACTGGCCCACTGCCCTGTAGGGGAGGGACCCTCAGCAAAAGTGATCGTCCTCGTCCTTGTCGTCTTTCATTCCCTTCAGCCGCAGGCGGGCAAAGTCCTCAAACACGAAGTCGTCATCCTGAGAGAAGTTGCTGAAGACAGAGGGAGGAAGTTTAGAGGGTGCAGTGAAAATGGAGAAAGCTGAGTAAATATTCGTTAAAAAGCAGAGCTGTAGTGGGGGAGCGATAGTTACTGCAGCAACATTCTTAACCACCCTAGCATACCTCAATATGGAAACCAAACTTCAATACACCTGTACAATTACAGTAAACTGGCATCTTCCAAACAACTTTTATACAAAGTGAAAAGCTGTAGAGAAGAGCGAAACCTCTTAATTTCAGAATATTATGCCAAGTCCAGGTGACAGTCAGGTCAAACAGATGACGAGCTTGCTTTGGACAGGAAAGTGAGAGAAACCTATACGGTTTCTGGAAAATTCAAACCCCAAATTATGCAAATCAGTTTGTGTAGCGGTGTAAATTGATACAGAGCAGAGTTCCAAAGCACGCCAACGCTTGGAGCTGATTCGTGTGCACAAACATGCAAGACACTCACTTCGTCTCGAACTCTATCAGGTTGGTGTCCACAGGGGCATCCTGCTCTGGCACGGCTGTGGGACACAAACAACGACCTTATATCCCGCAGGCTACTCTCGAGACCGAGGGCATACAGTTTAGCACATTCCCTTGCACGCCTCAGTGTTGAGCATGCGGTGGACTTTGCATATTGCTAAGCTTATGTGTTGCATACACAGATAACACGCCACATACAGAGCGCTCGCATACCTGACTGGGGTCTAGAGCTGGGCTGGTCTGTAGGTTTCGGGTGCATGAGGACGAATGGCAGCTCCACAGAAACATCGCTGTAATAGAGAAACCAGGCCCACAGCACCAGTGTTAAGTGCAGCATTTTCTACATCAACCTGGAGGTCCAGGCCTGTATCATCACTTTTAAAAAGGCTTTGCTGTTTACAGTGTGAATTCCCTCAAACAGCAAAGGCAGTTTAGTAATGCAAAACAACTTCATAACACTGATCAGAAAAGGCTTTTTTTATTTCCGTTTCGCACAAAGCACCTTTAAACTTGTGTACAAAATGATCGATTTTTCTTGGCAACATAAGTGACAGATGAGTAGGTATTTGGGAGCAAATTTAATTATGAACACCAGACTGGATAGTCAATTACAATATATTAGTTGCATTCAAAATGTTCAATTCATAATCCAGATGTTACTTCAGACCTATCAGAAGGGGCCCGTTGATTACTCAGCCCATAAAAGTGCAACTCGGGAATTTATTTCTTGTTAAAGGTTTTCAATCTACCTTGTTCTGATCAGCCTTGAAGGAAGTGCTTGGCAAAAATATTTTGCAAACACTTATGGAAACACTTAGCTTTATCTTCATGATCATTTATAATTAATCTGAATTCGTAATTAGAGGAAAGATAGTACACCAACAAGGACAAGGCCCATCGATTATCTCTAAAAAGAAAATCCACAAGCTAGAATAGAATGTAGCATCGAACACAGGCTTTACCAGGAGCACAACAATACACCTGTACAAGTAAACTCAGCGGGCTTTCACACATTTACGATAGTGATAAATTTAAAAATAACAGTATATTTGTCCCACATTGTGCTTTTTATTCATAAATACTGCACACTCACCCCCCACGTGACACCACCAGCTTCACTTTGACCCGATAGGACACCAGGATCCCCAGGACCTCCTTGTTGGACACATCTTTCACACTGCAGAGGAGAGAACACCACACCTGTATTACAGGATGGCACGCATCTGTGGCATATACAGGGCATACTGAATGGGCAAAGGACTCAAAGGTCAGAGAACATCGAGCATAAGACAGGTCTGTTGTACAAAGTGCGTGGAGGTGTATGGGATTCTCGCCATAAGTATACAGGAAAGAGCATACAGGAAGTGTAAGGGCAGTATATGGGGAAGCGTATGGGGCTAGCAATACAGAGTATGTGAAATTAGTACATGGTATACAGCACATCTATAGGTACAAAGCATATAGCTGAAGACAGTTTGTGGTCGTATGGAACGGGCACAAGGCGCGAGCCGGTCGGGTGTTGGTTCTCACATGGTGCTGGAGGCCAAGTTGGTGTCTTCATGTTTCAGCTTGCCATCCAGGGCCAGGCCCCTCTTCTCCCTGTTGTTGCTTAGCGTCGGGGTGAGCGTGTACACTTTGCAGAAAGTGGAGCTCGGAGACACCTGGTCGCTAAAAAGGGGTGCGGGAGAACGCATCAAAACGTGCACACGCCAACACTGTATGCTTGCACTCCATGCACACACTGCTTTTTGTGAGACGTGCGTGACACAAAAGGAGAAAGGTGTAAAAAGAGTGAAGTTTATCAGTAACGATGAACATAGCAACCATTGCTGGAATTTTCAACTGTGTTTCTAAATTAACCCAATGCAGGCGCACAGCACTTCATAAAGACAAGAGTTCCCTCTGCTCCTAGTAAGCAGCACAAGGGTTCAGAGCTCAGGACTGAGAACATGGTCTCTATTTCAGCCCTCACTGAGAAAACACAGCATTGGCAAAGGTTCCCACAGACAGCTGCAAGGTGGGAGAGAGGTGACGGGGAGGTGACAAAGCTCCATTTCCAGGGTAAATCAGGGTACAGCGAGGTGACAAAGAGGTGACAGGGAGAACCACAGGGGTTTAGGGCTGCAGATCAACAAGATGAAGTGTGACTGCCACACGGGCCTAACGGAAGGTTTCGTTACATGCAGGTGTGGATAATGTACGGGGTAACTGAGTACATATACAATTTAGTCACTGGTGGCAAAGCAGGCTATACAGGAAGCTTTACCACCACACCAGGTACACAAATTTAGGTCATTCTGCTCTGGGACCAGTTTATTATGCCAGGGAAAAATGAACAGAAAAACATACCAATTACTTTGGTATTGTTTTGTAGTACCAAATGTTCGGTACTTGGTGGAAAAGCACCCACAGACAAGGTACAAAATACAGGGGACATGGAATCAGGAATCCCCTTATAAAACACTCTACTCGTAATTTATTGTTTATCCCACAGTACTAGAATAACACTTCATTGATTAGCCAACACTGGAACACTAATGGTACTGCCTGATTACTACAAGGTATTTTCATCACTGGTACACGCATCTCAAAAATCAATATTTCAGTTTAAGGTTATACAGTTTATATTATGGGGTGCAGTTTAGGACATATTAGTGTGGAGGTAACTCAGGGTATAAATAGTTTACTAAATTTGAACATGTGGTTCAGCATATCTGTAACCTGCAGTATGAAAGACCAACCACTTTGACAAAGCTACATGGGGTAGGACAACACAGTGCCACTGACTAATGGGATGGCGGTAAGGTACAAAGAGTGGGGCCCAAATCACTGCATTTAACTGGCAGGAACAGTACTGAACTGGTCAGGAACATGAAAGTGACTGGCTGAGCTAAAGTGAGGTTATGGCCACAGGTCAAATTAGTGTAGTTACTGTGACCAGGGAGTAAAGATGGAGTTCAACAAAACAATCACACTTGAAGTTTGGGGTTTATTGGAAATGGCATTTAAGGGCTGGTACCTTTCACAGAGGCAAGACTCACATGATACAATGAAAGGATGAGAGAGAGAGAGAGAGAATTTATGAAGAAGGCAAGAAGAGAAAGGAGAAGCAGATCTGGGACAAAAACAGGTCCAGGAGGAGATACTCACTCTGCCTCAACCTGCGCCACAGGACACTTGTACTGTGCAGTGCTGAACAGGCAGATATCAGCGTACTGCCGCACTGGGGAGAGAGGCGGAGCACAGGGGCAGTGCATGGGTTAACAGGGCTGGGGGCACAAGGCACGCATGCACACATGTAAGCACACACAGTTTACATTTCAGCACATCACACACAGATACAGTCCTGTAGCATGCACGTTTGAACATGTAGACCAGCTCTGTCCCATAGGGTCTTCAGTGTTACTAACAGTCACCATTCTGGTATGTAGCAGGTGGCTGCAATTTATTACTTTATTTTCTGTCTCCAGGGTATGAGATCTCGGGACTTCTCTAGGGCTGGAATCAGCTATACGCTCCACGGATTTTCGCTTCTACAGTTTAAAGCCGGGACCTGTATGAGCGAATGAGTGGCAACTATAAAATATTTTACTGCACTAATTAGTAAAGATTTTCCTGTGCTCTGCCAAAAAGCAATTGTACAGAGTTGTACTACAAGCAAATAAAAGTCAAAGGGAAAAAAAAGTTTGTCGGTCAACTTCGCTGGAAAAGGGGAGTGTGAAATCAAAGATATGACAAATGTGCTGATAGTTCCGTTACGCACAAGTCATGCAGCGGTCAAGAAAAACGAGAAAAAATAAATTCTAATGTGAAGGACGTTTATTGTCCCAATGAACTTACAGGGAAGAAAACAACAACATAAAGTGTTGTCAATGAGGAAGCTGGTGAACAGCAGCCCTTACTGATACTGGATCAGCTTAGCGTTCTGGGGATTTGGGGAGTGGTTTCCTCGGGTCTTCCAATTTCATTTAGGTGTGGCGTGTAGTTTAGGGAATTGGTAGTGTTACACAGTTTTTAATGCGTGGGATGTTTTCATTATGCTGAATAAAGTATTTTGTAACTGTAGTTTTCTCATAGAAGCGCTGCATTATGGCAGCTTTTCCCCTAGGAAAAGTATTGTTTCTGACCCATTTTGGGTCACGGATTTGCTTGCGATAGGTCAAAGTAATTAATAAATATAATAAAATAAAAATTAAAAATGGTTTACAATACTGAGTCCCAAAATGGTTTCTGAGATTTTCATTTGGGCTTTAGGATTAAAAAGTTTCCCCCCCCCCACCCTTATTGTGTGATTTCTGTCTTTGTTTGTTCTCATTGTAAGAAATTTTGAGTTTTAAATTAATATGCAGGTGAGTTTCCCCAGAGTGATCGGTTTATAAAGTTTGTACCACACTTGGTTAGACTTGTATAGTAATCAGCCTGATTCTGAATAATGCAAGTCCAGAATAAACATGCAAACTCCACTTGGGTACACCTCGAAAATGGTGATCCTGGTGCCCTGCGAGGACTGAGATGCATACAGAGGACTTTAAGAACACACGGACCTCCATCTCATCTCATCCTTACCAGAGATTTTGACACGCTTGACGGTTTTGGTGGAGTTGTTGGTTACATGGACGTTGACACTGATTGGCTCTCCATGATAGTACAGCTGAGATGGAGATAGAGAGAGACGGAGATATAGCATCAAGCTGCCTCTCTGAAACAGCCTGTGTGCGTGTACACGTATTCACACACACACACACACACACACACACACACAACCTCCTTGTCCAGTGAGGCCTCCAGGTGCAGCGAGCGGTCTGACATGAGGAAGCTACGTGTGGTCTCGGCTGTAGGCTGTGGACCAGGCGTCTCCGGAGCGTACTGAACCTTCCTGATCACCAGTCGCACGGAATTCCTGAGGCAGAAGCGCACACGCACATACGCAAACACACACACGGGTATGAATGCACCCAATTACAGAGTTCTGCATCCCTCAACCTAGAAAGCCATTTCAACTTGTGCAAATTCGATCCTCCAAACTGAATCAGGGCAGACTGCTCAGAGACACAGACCGCCAGCAAACACACCGCCCTAAATGTTGGAGTTTCACATTTCGCGTATTGGGAGAAATACAAATGTAACACAGCCACACACAGAGACACGCACAGAGACACGCACAGAGACACGCACAGAGACACGCACAGAGACACGCAGCCACCCAATATGCAGACACAGCCCAGCGCATTCATCGGGTTAAGGTAAATCTTTCTGCGCAAATAAGTGGGGTTCTGAATGACTGCACCCACGGAGCTGCCTACCTTTTATGTATCTTCTCCTCTACAGTTTTGGCACAGAATGCTCTGACTTCAAAGTCCACCCCACACGCCTGAGAAGGACATGAAGGTTAGGTGAAATTGTGCCGACTCAGGCAATGTGTACCGCAACACAGAACGAGAGTATCAGATACACATTCAAGAGTGTGCCATATTTAGTCATTCCATGTGACAGTGTGTTTGATGCATCTAAATGGCAGCAACACGTGTACATGGTGTACAGTGTGAATTACTATGTGCAGTGTACTGAACACACTGTGTACATTAAATAAACTAAATTAAGTCGAGTGTGGTTAAGAATGTGTAAAAGTTGCTGGTCACGCGAGATACGGCCTAAAATGTGTCGCAGCAGATAAAATGTGACAGTCCCTCGACGCCGGCCTCTGTTTGAACAGTGTTAACATGTGAGAGAGCATTCGGAGCGGATTTCAGCATTGCAGCATGGCACAGGCCATCGGCATACCTTGCCCGTGTCTTCTGGACCAGGCTGCAGCGTGACTGAGCAGGGCAGGTTCTGAGGAATCTGGGATGGAGATGTGTACAGGGTGAGTCCACAGAACAGGACAGTCGTACGCTCGCTCGCACACAATCAACCTCAATCAATCTGACGTTCTGTAAGGAGTATGTACCGTATGGGGAAGGTGTATGTGCACAAGTGTGTGTGTAATGACTCACAGTACAGTAAAAATACTGTGCGTGAGTGTGTGCCTGTGGCGACTCACAGTGAAGTAAAATGGGTACGCATGTTGTCCCAGCTTCTTAAGCAGCCTCTCCTGCAGGCGGCTGTAGGGCTTCCGCTCCTCTGGCAGTGGAGGGTAGGCCTGGAAAGTGGAGATGTACAGGTCCTTCCTGAAGGACAGGCCCAGGACATCGAGGTCTTCACGCCCATACCGGAAGGCACACGTCAGTGTCACGAACACTGGGGTAGTGGGGGGTGTAAAACGGGGCACAGTTGCATAAGGAGGACAAACGGCAAGGGGTAGGCCAAAGGGCTACAGGAAATACAGTGTGCCGGGGAAACCGTACCGTAACGTAAAGTCCTCTACCTTACCTTTTCTATCCTTCAGGTACTCTGGATCAATGAGAAGCACGCCATCTGAAGCAGGAGGAGAGAGAGAGGGGGAGAGAGTGAAAAAGCAAACAAGATGAGAGCAGAAGATGGAGGAACAGAGAACAAATCTTGAATGAAACCAGCTGGAAGTGGATAAACAAGCAGATGACGGTTTGGCTGAGCGCAAGTGTGAAACGCAGAGCGCCGTGCCTGTGCCTTACAATCTGTTTTGGAACACTTCAGTGGAGCAAATGAGAGTTTTCCCTTTTAGAGACATGTTTATTTCTGAGGAGCATGTAAACGTTTGTAAGAGTGAGGTGTCTACATACAGTTCCTGTTTGCTGTTCATAACGAACACCAACAACAACAACACATGGTAACCGTTTCCTCTGCTGAAGCTGAACAGAACCTCACAGTTAAAAACCTCCTGGCCCTCATTAGTGAAACTTTTACTCACTTTCTCATCGCACGTGTCCAGTGGGACCCGTCTCCATGGCAACGTAAAAGGGAGCTCTAAGGGTTCGGTTTAAGTTGTACAACAAAAAAATATGGCAACGAAAGCGACATTTCATTAACGCAGGAGCCTTTGTGCCTAGCCTGGTCTGTCATGGATCCAGCTGCAGCATAAGAGGCACTTCAGAAAACACAGACAAACAGCAATAGGTTTGTCAGAGCCATTCAGAACTCACCCACTGGGTCTACATGGTCGAGATGGTCCACAAAGTCCCTCTTGCCCAGATACACCGTTAGCTGCGGAGAGGAAGACGTCACACATGGATATTTGTGGTTGCGGTCAGTGTTGGATGCAGACCAACTACACTACTCTGGTCTAAACAAACAACCAAATGGTGACCTGGCACTGACCCTCAGATGGTCTGCTCTCTTACTTAACACAACCGTCCGGAGCACCAGGCTGCGCTGCATGTCCTCCACACACACACACACACACACACACACACACACACACACACACACACACAAACAGCAATTTGAGGCGAGCCGCTACAGCAGGTGACAGAGATCAACAGTACGAGAAGCAAGGTTGAGGAGAAGTGGAGGGTGAACACACACGTACGCACACAGGTAGTCAAATTCAGTGACGAGTGTGAGACAATGAGGAACACAGGGGAGGGAGTGAGAGGGAGAGAGGTGTTACTTCTTCTGGGAGAAAAGAGGAAATGAAGCAGGCAGTAGAGTATGGATGGGAAAGCCACGGGGACAGACCAAGCCAAGGGAGACATGTTAACAAGCATGCCGTGGTGCCGTCTTTCCAACGTACACGCACACACACGCAATATGTATGACCAAATAAATTCATACCTTGCAGTTGGGGCTAGACTTCTTGAAGACTCTGAAAAAGACAGGACAGCAAAGTAAATGCAAGCACACGAACGATCCACGCAAAACAGCAGATGAACCAAGTTCTTTCTGGTCAAATACCACAAACATCAATGAAATTAATTTGCATTCCCAGAATAAAAGTGGGTCCTGACGCCCATATAAACAACACTAAGAGCTTTTAACACTGAAAACAACCATTGCGCGTGCACACGCACACAAAACGTACTTTGTGCTGGGGGGGCACAGTGTATGAGAGTTCATTCCCACACTTAAAACCACAAGGGCAATTTTTTTCCTCAAGGCAAAACATCAACAAACACACTTTTAGCAGCTCCCGTTAACTTCCCAGCAGTAAACTCCCTCTACCCGTCACACCCCACACCACAAACGAGCTGGAGGTCAGAGATGAGGAGCAGCACTGGGCGAGAAGCAGGAAACTGCAGAAAATGCAAATGCAGGGCAGAGTTGGGAGGGTAGAAAGGAAAATACTAAGTAGCATTGGGGCAACATTTAAAACCATGAGGGAGGGAAGTGGACAATAGATATAGTGGTGGGGAGGGGGGAGGAAGAGGGAGGAGAATACAGGAAGAGTTGGGGAGGAAGGCCTTGCTCTCTCAGTTACTCACAATTAGCACAGACAGTACCAAATAATCACAGGAGAATTAATAAAGCTCTAAACTCACAGGCAACAAGTTATGTGATCAAGACACTTCCTGTCCTTCACCCAGTCTAAAGGGGCCCTTCTGATCCCTCCCACATCACAATGAACAGGACTAACTTTCCACCAATCGAAGCCCTTGGCCACCTGACTGACACAGGAAAGGCAGGCACATCCCTTCTTATGAAGATTTACCTCCACTCAAAAGAAAAGAAAAAAATCTCCACGTCATACTTTTCCCCATACAACTCAATGTGTTAGTTTCAAAGCTCCTTGAGATGAGTAAGAGGGGCACCCACACAACGCCCACCCGGGAACGCTGCTCAGAGACCCGAACCCGCGGGGGGGGGGGGGGGGGGGGGGGGGGGGGGGGGGGGGGGGGGGGGGGGGGGGGGGGGGGGGGGGGGGGGG